>JAHLSL010000076.1:1860410-1924833 GCA_025920805.1 Petroica traversi | reverse complement strand
TCCACAGGGGATGCAGAGATCCACTCACAGCCCATGGGGATCCACAGTGAATGCAGAGATCCACTTGCAGCCTGTGGGAGAAGTGCTCACGCCAGAGTGGGTGAATGCTAGAAAAAGCTGTGATCCAGTGGTCGACCCAAATAGAGAGAGGGCCCCTGCTTCCACCCTAGAGCAGCCTATCCTTAAAAGACTATACCCCATCGATGAATGACCCATGCAACAACAGTTTTGGGACAACTGTTTGCCCATGGGAGGGACCCCACAGCATATCAGAGGAAAGACCCCTCTCCCTGAGTGAACGGAAGATCTCAAATGATGGACTGATCCAAACTCCCATGCCTTGTCTCCCTGCACTGTCAGTGGGAATGAGGGAGAGGCTGGGAGGGAATAAAAGTATTTTAAAGTCTTATTTTACTTCTTATTATCCTCCTCTGACTCTGTTAATAATAAATTTACCTTATACCTTAAAATTTATACTTCTTTTGCCCTTAGATCATTTTTTCTTCTTTAACTCATGAGCACTTTTTTTTCCCTCTTCTCTGCCCAACTATAACAGAAGAGAGTGAGCCAACAACTTTTGTGGGTACCTGGCGTTTGGCCAATATCAAACCACGACAGAAGTGAATTAAGAAAACTGGCTTTAGATGCAGTTTATAAGACCTTTGGGTTTTAAATAAAAAGGAAAAATGAATGTTTTATGAAAGCAACTTCATCCTTTAGTACAGGTCAGTGGTTTCTTGGAGTCTTTCCAAAGATGCTTGGGCCTGGGAGGAATGGGGGTAAGAAATGTTTTCAAAGAGGAGAGGCAGAGAAATCAGAGGAAAACAATGCTGAGATTTGCTTTCCATGAATTCAGTCCTAGCAGTGGTCTTGGCAGGGTACTTATGTGCATAATTAGGGTGGTATGATGGCAGTGGGAATAGAAACTACTTACAAACTAAAAGTTGTATATTAAGGCAGATAAGTCAAGAGTGCAAGCTGTGCTCAGACAGCTATCAGGCTAATAAGAATCTGGAAGATGTGCTAGGTACTAAATAAATCAAGGAGAGTTACTTGACATTTCCTCGCTGGAAAAGGAGGGTTCCCCTTTAAAGGAGGGCTTCATATCCACATCCTTGTAGACCTGAGGGATGGCACTGTGCAGCTGAGCTCTCTCTAGGACTGCTAGTACTGAATTGCTTAGAGAGAGGACAAGGTTATTAGCTTCAGCAGGAAATGGGAATTTTATACATAATGTACATGTGGAATTGAATTGTCTGTAGCATGAAGCTTTGGAGATTACCCGTACAAAAATGAGAAAATTATATGAGTTTGAAATTGTACTCAGTACCTGGGACTGTAATTTTGCAGCACGCTTGCCCCCTTGACCTTAGCACATCAAAATCTGCAGAGATCGGCTCTATTAATTTAGGTTTAATGCAGGACCTGAATCTTCTTAGAAATGGTTAGTGGTAAGGGAAGAAATAAGCTCTTCTCAAAGTGATGTCAGCTAGTAGCTTTCTTAAGTACAGTTTTGAGGATGGCTTCTAGATCAGAGGGATGGTTCAAGTGTGGCAGACCTCTCAGACACAGACTTATTGAGAACTCCCCAGTTATCTACTAAAAGTTTCAAGAGCTGGGTGAAGACAAGGCAGACAGAGGCAAGCAATTGATGTGACTGGTCAGTATCAGAATTGTTTTTGTAGCTGGCCAGTCCATTGGAAACCTCTAGTAAGGACTTTCTAGTGTTCCCAGCAGCTGTTTGTGTTTCAGACAAGGGCTGATCTCATGGGTGATGTGATGCAGAGGAGAATTGGCCAGTCCCTTTTTTCTAGGATGCACCAGTCCTTGCTGTAGGACTTGGCACTTGCTCAACAGCAGGAGATGATGTCCAGGGAATTGTAACAACCTTGCCGGTGCAATAGAAAAGAATTTTAAAAATAGTAATAGAAGGAAATTTTTTAAAAATAGTCAAGTAGGATGTCTGGGTGTCTTAAGGGTGCTGTTTCTCAGTGCTGATGGCATGTCACTTTTTAAAAAAATCCAATCCAGACTAAGTGACCCAACCCCTTACTCCCTAAGCATGGGGAGGAAACAGAGAGGGTAACAACTCAGTTCTGTCCTGTCACAAATACCATCTGCCCAAAGACTTTTTTTTTCTCCTTCACTGTTGAGCAAAAGGCGCAGGTACAGCATATGGATTTACGTGAGTTTGTCTAGGTCTCATCTGTTGCTCCTTGCTACTAAAATTGTATGTAATTGTATATAAAATTTTATGCAATTCTTTGCTGTTCTCCAGGCCTTCCTGGGTCAGACCCTGCTGTTGTCTTGACCTGCCATCAACTCACAAGCAGCATCAAGTACAAGGAGCTGACAAAGCAGGAAAGGAAGCTGTGGGTTATGTCCCTGAGAAGCCTTTCTGTAAGGCTCATGCCCTAGATGACAGCCAGGCCAGACTTTCAGGTTCATTGAAGTAACAGAGCAAACATTTCTAGTGGATGCAACCTTTATGTTCCTTCTGCAGGCATTGCTTTGCTGTATTTGCACCTGTTTGATGTGTATGGAGACCCAGCCTACCTTCAGGTGGCCCATGAGTACGTGAAGAAGAGCCTGAGCTGCATGACCAGGCGATCCATCACTTTCCTGTGTGGTGATGCTGGGCCCCTGGCAGTGGCTGCTGTCATCTATCACAAACTGCAGAACCAGAAGCAGGCAGAAGACTGCATCATCCGGTAAAATGCTTGGTTATGTCTTTCACCTGACCTTCCTCTTGCTCACAGAGCTGGTCTGGGCTTATATCAGGCACTCTCTGACAAATATGAATATATTTTGTTGCAGTCTTGTGTGAGAAATAATCCAGTGACTTAGCAAGGCAGCACAAACTTCCTGTCCTGGTAAAAGAGGTGGTTTAAGGACAAACACGTTTGCATGGCAGCCTGCAGGCTGGGGAGCAAGGATATTGTTCAGCTAGTATTGCCATCTTAAAAATAATTCTGGTAAACACAGGAAGAAGAAAGGGCCAAAATTAAAAACAAAACACAAAAAACCCAGAGAAGGTGGGGTTTGGTGTTTTTTGAGAACATTTTAATTTAGCTTTACAGTCATTTTGATGAAAAGGAAAAATGTGGTAAGATTATTAGATTTAATTTTGGTACTTGCTTCCACTTGCTCTTTATTAGTTGTCTTTGACTTAGACGTAAGATTGACAGCATCCCTTTCAACTGCAGAGTGCAGCTGGTTATGATTCATTTATTTCTATTTCCTGCCTTTCCTCGACTGTTTTCACATGTATTTTTGTTGGGTGCTTAAGACAAGAAAAGGACAAACGAGCAGTCATAGATCAGCATGTGGCAGAGGAAGGAAAATAGTTAGGGAGATGTAGTTGCACACTTTTCTGCTTTTCTCTGTTAAGGGAGATGGGTTTGAAGAAGGTGAGAAGCAGTCCTGTAGTGAGTTTCCATTCATACATGATCAGCACAAAGAAAGCACAGGATCAGCACAAGAAAGACACTTCAGAACACTGACTGCCCTTAAACAGCCATGAGCAAGTGATGCATAGTAGCAATTAAAAAAACCACAGGTGGGAATCAGAGGTGTTTGTATGGTTTGGACACCAAGTTCCCACTCCCTTTAACTAAGAATAGCTTCTGGTTTATGTGGATACAGTCAGTCTGAGGACAGAACTCTTTTCTTTGTTCTGGTAATAATCTGTGGGTTAGATTATGCTTTGACAGAGTGTCAAATCTCACTACGAATAACATATTTGCTAATAAAAGGGGAACTAATCTGTCAATCAGTACTGGTCAGTTATGGTCAGTGCATAAATCCCAGGTTGTAAAAACAATCCCTAATTCATGTTTTCCTGCTGAAGTCTCCCCTCCTCATATCATTCTTGTTCTGTCTGTGGTTGGGTGGTGGAATGGAATCTCGTGATTAATTTTGCACTGCCATCTAATGGTATTATAAAGGCAGAAATTGGAAATTGGTTTCTTCATATATCTGCGAGGAGAAAAATAGAAAAATGTGGCTTTCTCAAATGAACAGTTACAGTGTCCTTACTCTGCCACCAATTCCCAGAGCAGTTAGCCTGACCGTGCTCCTTTAAAATAGAGTATTTCTTTGAGAAGTAGCTCCTTTAATCAAAACTCTTAAATAGTTTTTGAGTATGCTTTTTAGTTACAGAACATTTGCTGAGCTGTGCTGTGCAGTGCCAGTGCATAGAAAGAGCACTTCTATCAGAGCTGTGGAGAAGGGCCTCTGCATTTTATCCTCTCTTTTAAAGCACCTCATCTTTACAGAGCCAGTGGAGAGAATCCATCAGCCAGGTTTTACCTGCAGTGGAATAGACAGAAGCTTGCTTTTTCCTAAATGAGTTCATGACCAAAAAATGTGCTTTTATGCTCTAGAGAGACTAATGTTTCAGGGCAGCCTATTTTCCAAGAGCCTGTGAAAATCTGAGCCATGTTCTAGGAGCCCTCTTTTTTCTGAAACCTCCCACCAATTCAGAAGGTCAAAGCTTTGCTTTCAGAGTCAACACTGTACAAAAATCCCATTTTGCTCTACAGCTGCCTTGATTTCCCTCTGTCCGGAAGCTGCTTGTTGGCAGTTGAGGTAATAGGCTGATAATGGGAATTTCAGAGACCTCAGATTACCCCACACACCTGAGAAATGCATTCTGCATGTAATCAGTCCAGCAGCATCCCAGGAATCCCTTTTTGAATGCATGACCACATTGCAAAGACAGCAGAAACTACTGGCTGGCTTCCTCTCCTGATGATCCTGTTTGAAAAGTAGTTAGAGGTAAAGCAGTAATGCATAAAGAACAAGAACAATAGCTCCAGTTGCTCCAGATTTCCCCATGAAAAGAAGAAATCAAATCCAGAACTGAGAAAATCCCTACCACTGGTAGGGATACATCCATTCATTCCTTCTATTTCACCAGACATTTCCTGACATCTCAGAGCTGAACAACATCACCAGCCAGCTTCTCTTCTGGCCAGCCTGCTGATAGGCAGAGTCTGTCTGTCCAAACACCTCCTTGGAAACCCTCTTCATCTGCCTTCCTTGAACTTTGAAACAGGTGTCATGAGGAGGCAGCAGGCCTTTCCTTTCAGCTCCCGTAGCTGAGAGAAGAACTCATGCCTTGGCTGTAAAGTCTCTTGGGTTTAATCTGTGAGAAAGAAACCTCCCCCCTTGGAGCACTCCACATGTCAAGTGGTACAAGAGCCAGTCCACCTTGAGACACCGCTCCCTCCTTTCTCATTCAAAATCCCTGCACACTTTGAGTCCAATGCCAAGGGAAGGTTTCCTGCTATGAGAACACACAGCCCAGCATCCTCTCTACTTGAGACATTTGGTTGTTTCTTTACTTTGCAACACATTGTTGCAAAGACCCTGGAGCCCAGAGAGCAAAAGCTGCCACAGCACCTTTTCTTTTCTTCACACTGCTGTGACAGGGAAGCTCAGCACAGCCAGAGCTTTTCCTGGCTGTTTTCACAGCAGGAAGCAGTCAGTGAACATCCTTAAAGCCACTTATGCTGGTATTTTAAAAGTGATGGCACTTTTCAGATTACTGTCTTACAGGTGAGCAGAAAATGAAGCCAAATCAAATCACACTGCAACCTGCTGCCCTGACAGGGAAGGACATCCAGTCTGTCTAGAAGTGTGGTGAGAGATAAAATAAAGGAAAATTGCATTAAGAGTGAACTTGTCTACAAAGCACCAGTGTGAAGCACTGTCAGTCTCTGTTAGCACTACAGGAATATCACCAGCTTTGCAATATCATAATAGAAAAGTGGCAAAGAAAATACTTGACTGCAGCAGACCTCATTCTGCACTTGTGGGCTAAAGCTTGGTGCCAGCCAAGCTGTCCTCAGACAGCCACAGCACTCCTACTTTCCTAAGCTGTCTTCACTGCTGCTTAGTTCTACCTAGAGAATATTTCTTCTATGTGCCACGGCAGCTTGATGTTACACATGTGTAGCTCCACCTCTTACTTAGATTTTTACCTCATGGAGACACCTCTTTCCCACCTGACAGCATAACCAAGGGTATTTGCAGGCATGGAGAGGAAGGGGCTTTTCTGTCAGGACTTCTAAGCATAAGGGGTGAGATATTTCCACATACCACTGGCACTGGTTTGACTTTCTAGTATTCCTTTAGCAGCCAAATTAAAAGGATAGCCATTTAATTCAAAAGTAGTGGTTTTTGGCAGTTTCTACCTTGCCAACAAAGTCACCAGGAGATAATGGTGGGCAGCCTTTCCTGAGCATTCAGCAGCTTTATGCTGACCATTTCTTTTAGCCCAGGTTTCCCCCTCAAGCAGCTTTCCAAGTTGGTTCTCTAAAACCCAAGCACGTAATCTGAGTGCATTGTGAAGAGCAGAGCAGACTGAAGCAATCACCCAAACAAAAGGGGAAGGGATGATTCCACGCCTTGTGCAGCTGGAAGGCTGAGAGTCAGAGCCCAGCCTTTCAACTCCCAGGCTACAGGCAGCATGAAGGAATGAACCATGGTTTTGAGCTTCAGTCTTAGTGTTTGTTTACATGGCTTTGAGTGTCCTCTCATCTCCCTCATGTGGATTTCTCATCGTAGTTTGCTCCACCTACACAAGGCTGACCCGCGAGTGCCAGATGAGCTGCTCTATGGGCGCATGGGCTATCTCTCTGCACTGATATTTGTGAATAAGCACTTCGGAGAGGAAAAGATCCCTCAAAGTCACATTCAGCAGGTACTGTGCCTTTTGCTGATTGATTCC
Organism: Petroica traversi; assembly: GCA_025920805.1. Taxonomy (NCBI): domain Eukaryota; kingdom Metazoa; phylum Chordata; class Aves; order Passeriformes; family Petroicidae; genus Petroica; species Petroica traversi. The sequence goes on along the minus strand of JAHLSL010000076.1, from coordinate 1,918,097 downwards.
CATGCAACTCATCTTGGGGCAGGTAAAGATCAATGCCAGATGTAAAGAACTCCAGCAATAAGGGAGAAACCACATCATGGTGTACCTGCTTTTCTTCCAAAGGGCAAAGCACCGCATGTCCCCCGCTGTCCATGTAAATCCATAGGCAGTACTGGACTGGCATACATTTGATTCCACCCTCTGCTTGGGCAGAAAAACAAATCTTATTCTGTGTCAGCATACACTGTGCTGTGTCCAAGACAGCAATATTTCCCTCACCCACGTTTGTTCCCATCCACAGGTCTGTGAGGCAGTTGTAGCCTCAGGAGAGAACTTAGCTAAGAAGAGGAAATTCACAGCAAAGAGTCCACTGATGTATGAATGGTACCAGGAGTACTATGTAGGAGCAGCCCATGGCTTGGCTGGGATTTACTACTATCTCATGCAGGTAAGAGACATGAGGGGAGTGGCCCTTAGCAGCTGTTTTACATTTCTTTGAACGAGGAACAGCATTTGAATTGGCTCTTGGTAGTGTCAGACTAGGAAAGATACCTCGTCAGGTGCACTTAGCCATGTGTTTATCATGCATGTCCAATTGTAAAGGTTTTCTTCAAATCTGCCATTGAATCTGACCTTGGAGATCTGTGAATAAACATGACCTGCATTAACCAGCGGCATCACATAATGGAGGCCTGTAGCTCAGCTGGGTCTGAGGTTCCCCCTCGTGTTAATTGCTTCTAAAGTATTCACATTTATTGGTATCTGCTGGCTCCCTGCATTTTCTGAGGTGGTCATTTGGAGCAGTGTCAGATCATTAGAGTGAGAATCTCTGAGAGAAAAGCATGATGAAAGAAATTGTGCTTATAGTAGGAAAACGGGAAATGCCTTTGTATCCAAAGCAAAACGTGTTTCTAAAAGTGAAAGAGGTGGGACTTTGATAAAGGAGCTGAGTTTTCTGTAGTGCCTGAAGCAGGCAGAGCAAGACAAGAGGCTGGGAGATGCAGTACCCTTTTATTTGATGCTTTCTCATTATTTTGTACAACTCACTGGAGCTCTGTCAATATTCCCTATTCTGGTTCTGAAAAAAATGAGGGTGATAATCCCTTATGTGGGTCCCTTCATGCATATATTTACAGTGCTTATGTGCTTAGAAAAATAACAGCAACAAATAACATTGAATTTTTAAAGCATTAAGAGCATCCATGAGCAACACAAATTATTTTGATCTAGAAATAAGCTATAATCTTTTATTAGACATAACTCTCAGAGCAGGTAGAGAAGGAAGCCAACAGGTTTCAAGTATTTGGGCTTTCCTTCAGGACTGTCAAAGTTAAAGGCCATATACAGGATCAGTAGAAGTCCTGTGAATCTAACTCTTCTGTGGCTCAGAGAGGAAGGAGTGGTTGGTGGTTTTAAAGTAGAGATTTGTCAAGAGGAGGATGCAAGGTGGTTATTGCCCAGGAGCACAGAATAGCTAGTTAGGAGCAGGAGAAACAGCAATGTGCCGTGAGCCTAAATTTGTACCAAGTCCCTGACTTTGTTCCCAAGTGGCTGTTTTAAATAATTTTAAGTCTCCCATAAAATACTGCATGGGCTTTATGCTCCTCTGCTATATGAAGTACAAGGAGCCTGGATCAGCCAAGCATGAAGCACTAAAAACCTTGGGAGAAGCAAGCATGAGAAATATGGAGAGGAGAACATATTTTATCTCTAGTTTTTACATCACAAGTATTGGTTTTTAATTTTCCAGTTACCAACCTGGGAACAATGTGATCCTTAGATCACTGCTCATTGCAGTCTGCCATGGGAAATCTGCACAGATTTCATGTGGGGCAGTGTCATTGGAAGAGGACACTGAAGCCACTCCCTTGCTTTCGTCTGAGGTCAGCAGTGAAGTCAGCCTCTTGAAATTACCCAGCAATGTCTGTGAAGATACAGAATTGCAGCCTGCCAGCTGGGCTGGCCCAGCAGCTGAGGGCTGAGATGCTTTAGGGACTAGGAACCATCCTTAATACTGATTTCAGACGGTTATCTCTTTATTGCAGCTATGGGTACCTGAAGCTCTTCCTGCTCATCTTTAGGAAAAGCAGCAGCAAGTGCTCTTGCTTAGAGGACCAGGTGACATGCTAGGGATAGTCACTGTTTATGGGATGCAAGGGTAGGACTGGAAATAAGTCCCTGCCAAAAGGCAGAGCAGCCAGGGGCTGAGTGGGTAATTGTGAAGTGTGAAAGCCTGAACCAAAGAAATTACTTAATTTATAAGGACCAAGAGGGAATGTAGCCACAGTTTCCACTTTTCAGGTGGACCTTGGGTCTCTTAGGGACAGACAGAATGGTAATTCTCACTGATTTAAATGTTTTCTCTCTCTTAGCCTGGCTTTGGAGTGAGCCAAGTAAAGCTGCACAACACAGTCAAGCCCAGCGTGGACTATGTCTGCCAGCTCAAGTTCCCATCTGGGAATTACCCTCCTTGTATCGGTGACACCAGAGACCTTCTCGTCCACTGGTGCCATGGAGCACCAGGTGTAATCTACATGCTTATCCAGGCATACAAGGTACCAGAAACTTTGCAAAGACCCTTTAGAGACCCCTAAGTGTGAAAATTCCTCTGGAGAAGATGCTGGGAGACCTCCCCTTGCCTGGAAGTAGGATGGCTTGTTACAGTGAAATCACCTGACAGGAACCAGAATTTAGTCTTCTAAAAAAATGTTTCTGATGCAGAATTTAGTCTTCTAAAAAAATGTTTCTGAAAACATCTATCAGTTGTATGGGCTGCCCTGTTGCAGGTGATGTGTGGTGAAAACTGCTTGTGTGTGAAGTCTTATATACCCATTCATGATATCAAAAATACCCTCCTTAAAAGTAAACAGCAAAGTCATTTCAGCAGACCCAAGCCTTTGCATCCCACAGGGATGCTCTTTATTTAGAGGACATTGCCTCAGCAAGGTCAACTGTTTCTTGTCTCTACAGGTCTTTGGGGAGCAGCAGTACCTGAATGATGCCTTGCAGTGTGCAGAAGTGATCTGGCAGCATGGGTTACTGAAGAAAGGCTATGGGCTGTGCCATGGCACAGCTGGCAATGCGTATGGCTTCCTGGCACTGTACAACCTCACTCAGAACATGAAATACCTCTACAGGGCTTGCAAAGTAAGAGCTTGTGTGAGGCAGTAGAGGGGCTTACTCACTTCTGCCCTCCAAATTGCTGTCTTTGTCTTTGAAACCCAGTTTCTAGTGGGGCAGACATGCAACTAGATCTGACCAGCTGCACCAGAGTAGTCCTTCAGCAGTGCAGTCACTGTCTGACAGTCTGTACAGAAAGGCATTCCCTTAGAAGCCTTGGTCTGCAAGGGGTAATGTGAGGACAAGGGGTAGTATTTTCTTTTCAAGAGTTGCTTTTAACCAAATCTGAACACTTTTTGTACCTCTTCTCAGTTTGCAGAGTGGTGTTTAAGCTATGGCCAGCATGGGTGCCGGACTCCAGACACACCATTCTCTCTCTTTGAAGGTAATGTCAGCCTCTAGCCTTGTGATTTGCTCCTGGACCTAAGCTGGTCCAGCACCAAGGAGAATTGAATACATGCTCCACTGGGGTCTTTGCAAAACTCAGTGTAGAGGATGGAAAGGAAATTGGCCCACTGGGTTTTTCTACTCTTTCCCTAGTCTCCCTGTAGCACAGGCTAATGTCTTAGCTAGAGCATCTTTTCCTCTTAGGCCTCCCACACAGATTTTGCATACAGATCTCAAGGGGATTCATTTGTGGCTACAGGCCTCCTTTTGGTTATTTGTAGCCTGGCTTCTCAGACAGTCTCTTTTCTGTACATTTTTAAGGATTGAAATCCTTCATGAGTGTTCCAGTTTGATTTTAAAAGTGAGGAGCAAATGGGACTACTTTTATGGGTCTTGTTGGTTCCTATGGCACTTTGTGCCTCCTGCTAACAGCTCCCCCCCAAATCTGCAATCAGTGGGTACTGCTGAAGGAGCCAGCCCCCCCAGCTAACCTAAAATCTCCCCAAGCTGCTGCAGGCCAAGGGATAACAGCAGTTCCATCAGCGAGGACCTTGGCAGCAGTGTCACAAGGACCAGAGTTCGACAAAGCTGCCCAGTGTTGAACTCGTGGATGGGTAAAGCAGAAGGGAGGGAGCTGGAGTGGGGAAAAGACCCATCGTGTTTTGCTAGGTGCTTTTCAGCATTTGATTAATTTCAAAATGCTTTTCACCACTGAAGTACTGAAGTTGCTCAGGAGACCTGGGCTCAGCCTTGAGAATTATTTAGGATCTTTTCTTCTGTCTTCGTAACTCACTCACTCCCTGAATAACTGAGAAAAATGGTACCCAAAGGGAATTTCTCTGAAGTACAGTGTGTTTTTTTCATCCTTAGGTATGGCTGGAACGATTTACTTTCTTGCTGACCTGCTGGTGCCCACCAGTGCCAGGTTCCCTGCATTTGAACTCTAAATTTGAATCCTGCTTGGCAGTTTGCTGCCTGTATCCTTCTGCACTTGGAAATGCAGTTCAAGGCTGCTTTCTCCTTTTTCCAGAGTCATCGTTATTCACCTAACTCAATGTAAATCCATCCTCCTGAGAGCATGCTGAGTTCTCTAACATTTCTAGTTTTCTCATTACATTGTTTAGTTTAAAAGACAGAATGCAGGTTTTGCTGGCGTCCCTTAAAAACTCAGGGCTGCAGGTGGGAGCAGGGAGAACTGTACAGTATTTTGTTGGCTACAGAGTTTTGCTATATCCTGTGTCCCGCTTCCTGGGAAGAAGTTTTCTATTGAATGTAACCTGGGCTATTTAACTTCTTTTTGTGCTAACAAATACTTGCAGGAATTCAGCTGCCTTTGGAGAACAACAGATGGAAAACTATGACTATTGTCCTGCAAGTTGTTTTCAGGTGTTTTCTTTCTGAGCATCCAGAGAGCAGATGGTTCAGTATCTGGACTGTGCTACATGAAGCAAATGTGATGGACTGTGGGGTCTTATATGTATTTTTAGTATCTTATTGCAACTGGCAGAGCTGGAACTGACATGTCAAAGGCATCTTGCATTAAACCTTAGTCCATTGGTCATCCAATGGCAAACTCCAGTCCAGAAGTGAGCTAAGCATGCTTGCTTTTGTGGTCTCTTCTTGTTAGCTTTGAGAGTTTATTTTGCAGTCTTTATTTAAATTTGTGTATTAGGTGGTGTCAGCTGCCCACCAGCAGCAACAAGAAATGTATGCCACTGATTTCTGACAATGTTTAACCTTGTAACTGTATAGATGTTATTTACATGATTTCTTTTATAAGCTTTCCCAAACCTGGATAATTTGAGTCACTTGTTTGCCTTGCTGTTGCTTGTTGTAGTTTGATTTGCACCACTCATCCACCCAACTGGAAAATCTGCATTAGGTTAACTGGCTTTGATGTGTCAGGCAGATCAGGTAATTGCAGGGAGTAAATCTGCTTTTCCATCCTTAATTGATGCTGCACCAATTTACAGAAATTTGGGACCTGACTCTGTAAACCACTTTCTTAGCACTGAGCATGAGCTAAACACTGAGCTCAGGGAAGTTTACAGATGCAGCCACACAGCTCCTCAGCCTACACCAATGTGCAGGGTTTCGATCTTTCAAGGGCTGAGCTGCTGAGTGCCTCAGATCCCTTAAGGGCAGGGGAGAAGGAGCAGGGCAGCACAGCCACACTCCTGGACTAGCAGTGGCACAGTTACACTCACACGTGCCTGAACCCAGTGCAGCTGAGCCCCAGTGGCCTAGGGAGCCCCTGAAGAGCCACCTGGATATGCAAGGGCCAGAAACCAGCCCTGGAAGGCTGACTCGTTTCCTCAAAGCCCATGCTCCTGCTGTCCTCATGGGTTTCTGAAAGTCCAACTAAAGACAGCTTGAATTGCAGAAAAGCTCTTTTTTTTGAGGCTGGGCATGCCTGTCAGAATCCTCTGGCTCTTGTGGATCTCAGGCATCCCCTGTCATTCACAGAACCTAAGCAGCACAGGGAGGTGACTGCAAAGCAGAGAGGAGTTGCCTAATCAAACAGTACTTGGAGTTACCTCCCAGCTTGGCTGGTGTGATGGCAGTGCAGGGACACTGTTCTAAGCCTGGGTTTCTCCTGGGCTCTGCTTTCGTAAAAGGAGATGGTTTGTGCAGCCTGCATAACAGCATAATGTCCAGGGTTTGTACACTGATCAGGGGAGCATCAGGGCCTTGTGTACAACTGCTGAGTGGAGCATTGTCTAATAAAAATGCTGAAACAACCAAACTTTGGGTTACTTCTACCCCCTGCTTTGTCACCAGGATTCATGTCTGAAGAGATCAACATACGCCACAACAGCTGTGCTGTGCTGGCAGCTCCAGGAGGCTCAGTGGCCTTCCACCCACCCTGAGTGTTAAGAGTATTTAATGTTTTTCCCTCACCTCCAATCCATCAAGGCCAGTCCTGGGCTTTCCCTTGCAGGCTGGGCTTCCATCCCAGGCATCCTTTTGCACTGGTGTCTCTATCCAAGGCTGCATCCTCCCTCTGTGGCTTCCATTGTAGACCACAGTCCTGCAGGTTACCAAAATACACCTATGTGCAATGCTGACCACCAAAAGTAAGAGGTGGATCCTCCTAGAAAAGCACCCTTCTGCTCAAAGGAGGAACAGAGCACCTTGGGGAGGCTGTGACTGTCTAGCAGCAGAGGCTTTAAGGCCAAGCTGTCAGGAGCAGTATGGATAAAGCTGATCCTGCCCTCCAGCACAAGCTTATATTCAGTTGCTTGTTGTCCTACACAACCTGGTTTTCTTTAATAAGTTTTGTGGTAAAGGTCTTGAGGAAGGAGGTCCAGCAATGAGGATGAGAAAGCAGCATAGTGCAGTTTCTTTGGTTACCCTTCCTTTCTCATACAGGGGTGTGGTGCTGCCCATGTCCACCTACCTTTGAGCCAAGGGGAGGGAGCAGGACCAAGACAAAGTTTGAAAATTCAACTAGTCCTGTTTCAACAAGCCACCAGAGAGGAACTTTATCAGAAGTATAGATCCTTGACACTGTTGATGGTTGTGTTGGTCCATGGTGGTGGTCTGTTTAAAAAACAAAAATAAAAAATATAACCTATATTCCCAAGAAACAAGTAAAAAACACACTTCGAATGCTTTATCACCTGGCTCAGTTTGTGTTCACCTCCTGTGTATACTAGCATGATCAGCAAGATGAAAAACAACCCAAACACTATTAACCAGATGCAGTCTCTATGTGTGCATGTCCCCTGAGAGCCCAACATGGTTCAGCTCTCAAGAGCTGCCAGTAGCCTCGGCTATCAAAGATATGACATAGGGACAGTGCAAGAGAACAGATAGTGCTGTCTCTGCCTAAATTACTTCATTTCTCATTCCTACATAATAACTTTTCAAATGCCCACTAACAGCAATCAGCACTGACACTAAATCCATGGCTAACATTCAAAGTTTTTGCCCAAAAATCCTGCCATGAGCTGTCCTCAGCCCCTGTAGCCTTTGCAGTCAGACACACTGAGCTGATAAATCATAAGTTTATAAACTGAACTACCACTGCAGGGATTTGATGCACGCTGGTTTCCCTTTTAAACCACTTTGGAGCAGGCTGCTGGCTTGTGGTGGGGTGGATGCCCTTCTAGAGTTAATAGGGGAAAAGCACAGCAGAAGAGATCTCAGCGTCCACACACCCCAGCCTATCCCCCTGCACCAGAACAGACCCTGTTTCTATCTGACAGGCTTGGAGCTGACCAGGTGGATAATAAGGGTGGCACATTCCATGGCAGTACCACAAAAGCAGCTCTGGGAGAAGCAGCCAGTGGCCGCTGGCTTACACGAGCTGTCCAGCCAGACCTCATGTGCCACTGTCTCATCTTTCTGACTTCCCTTGTTTTATTTTGTCCATATTTTTGCACCCCAGTGTAATAGCTTGGCCAAATCTGAGTGGGGTTTTCTGATGGCAACACCCAAAGGAACATGACTGGATCCCAACAAGACCACAAGTCCTGCTCCAGTCCAGTTCTGCTTTACACACAGATAATTCATAGCAAGAGGGGGTTTTTTTTAGTTACATTGGGTTTTTTACATTGGGAAGAACAACACAGGTTCTTCACATGTTCCTGCCCAGAATGACTGAGACCTTTGGCCAAGGTGTCCCTTGCATTCCTTTAGCTGGAAAGAAATCTGAAGGCTAGTAACCCAGACCAGGAAATTTAAACCCTTGGAGTTAACTTTGCACGTTATTAGTGCCTGAAGACAAACTCCAGCAAAGCAGGAGGCAGCAAATCAGCTCAAAATAAGCACCTGAGGAAACAGGCAGGGTTGCTAGCTTGGGAACCCCTCGCAGAAGGGTCTGGTGTCCCCAGCAGGTGGCAATGCAGCCTGACAGCAGGAGCCACCTTGTCACCTCAAGCACATGCCCGCACTCCTCAGCTGCTAAATCCTGCCTCGGGAGGGCTCGGGTTCGGCTCCTGGAAAGACACTCAAACCAAAAAAGCCCACACGAGTGAGGTTGTATCTGCATACTGTGGGGGATGACAGATATGAGAATCATGGAAGCCATTCTGAAATGCACGGCCTCTGAGTTATATACACCCCTGGTGGTGGTGGGGAAATTAAAAAAAAAAAAACAAAACAAAAAAAAAACCCCCGAAAAAAACCCTCTTTCCCAGTCCTGCCTGAAGCCACCCAAGCTCCCCATAGGGGAGGACAACTCATGCACAGGTTATACTGGGTGAAAATGCTTTATCTCCCCACATCATCTTTACAGACATTACACAAGCCCTGCCACCAACCACTCCCGACGTGCAGGGAATAGTCAAATACTCCCTTTCCCACAGGTTGCCCTTGGCTCTTTGAAGTCCCCTGCACCAAACATACTGCCCCATAGAATGCCATAGGGATTGAGGACATCCCAAAAGAGCAAGAGCATCAAGCAAATCCAACTGAGCACATGTGTAAGGGCACGAAGGCTCACCACTGAGGTATTTGTCAAGGGAAGAGCCCAGCCTTGGCAGAGCTGAAATTATTCACGTAGATGGGCTTGCAGTACTCTCTCTCCCCACAACAGGCCCAGAACAACCTAGGTCTCCCTCCCCTGCTGAATGCCATGGGAATTTCCAGGCAATCCCCCTGCTTTGACTGAAAAGCACAAGGCAAGGAATTGTGCCTTTAAGAAGTGGGGGGTGTCTCAGGCTGTGTGTTGTTTCAGGTTTTCAGGGGGATCTCTGTGCATAGCAGGGTGCAGTGTTACCATGCAAACTCAATGCAGCAGGAAGCAGATAAGCCCAGGCCAGCATAGACTTAAACCCACAAATCCAGTGTCACAGCTGGTGTGAATGGACATCTCCATAGCTGACCCTCTCAATTTACCAAGCACAGTTCAATAAGCTTGGCAAAAGGTATTTTTTACCTTTATGTGGGCCTGTTCTAGAGCTGTGTGGAGTTAAACTGATTGAGAGCAGTTTAGTATTCAGCCCCTCTGCAATTGCTGAACATAGGAGTCAGGGGGAATTATTTAACTTTGAACAGTTTAACAGTTTAATTATTTAATTTTGAACAGGTCAAATTTGAGATGTAGCTAACAAGCATGTTTGTGCCTGACCTTAAGAGCAAGTCTTGGTTGGATCCCAGCAATATCTGATAGATTTTTGCTGTTTCGTTTTTCTTTTTCTATTTGTTTGGGTTGGGCTTGTTTGGTTTGGGTTTTTTTGTTTGTGTCTTTTTGAAAGAACAAGAAACTCTTCCAAGACTGAGGATGCCACTCATCAAACAACCCCTTACTATGAACTAGAAACAGATACACCACCACTGCCCCCTTAGGACAAATGTATTTACATTCCTCCTACACTCCCCGTCTTTGCCAAAGATTACAAAATATCACAACATACCAGCTGGGCTTCAGAGAGCTCCTTTCCAGCTCTAGAGGAAGGATCAAGGATGTTGCTACTGCAGAATTGACTTTCTTTGTCTTGGGTAAGGCTCTGCAAGCCCATAAAGGTGACCGGCACTACTGCAAAGATGGCATCTGGAGTCTGGGGATGGGCATTGCCCTTCACCTGGGCCACCCCACTGGCACAATTAACCTTTCAAAGCAGAGGATGAGCACAAAGATCTCTGCCTCCTGGGCAGGTGCAATGCACAGCTGCTCTGAGACCCAGAGAGGACCTGCACATCTTTGAATCCTGCAGGAGTTTTCCTGTGTCAGTATCAAACCCACTCCCTGAAAAGCTGTTGGGGAAAAGCAGAACAAAACAATTCTCAATATAGCTGCTAAATCAAGACAGTCTGCTATTGCCTCACCCACAAAGCTTTGTATTCCCAAGTGTTCCCAAGACAGCTTTCACCCTTAGCATGGTGGTCCCCACCACTTCCTTCTGCAGCAGACACTTCTGTTTTACCTCTCTCCCTGCTTCAGTCACCCACTTGTTTCTGTCTCCGTGCTGCCACTTCAGGGGAACAAGGATGGTAGCTTTTACTTTGGATCATTTCACAAATCCAGTTTACAGCAGCACAGCAAGGGGAAGGCAAAATGCAGTGTGAGGGAGAAGACAAGACCAGCTTAACACAAGGAAACCTGAACGCTCCTTCAGCTTACAGGGAAGAAGTCCAGGACCTCCCAAGAACACCCCCATTCCCAGTACTTGGTCATTCTGGATGCTAAGAGTGCCAGCAGAAAGGAAAGGAGAGAATTAAGTTCTTTTTCATGTAACCCTCAAGTTCAGAAGCACTAAAGCCATTTGGTTTTGCCACTCTCTTTTCTGGACAGGACACCCTTCACCCTCAGATGCCCTGCAATGCCTTAACTTTCCCCAGAGGGTAAAAGATGACAAATCTGGCCAAAAAAGTACAATAAATCCTCTATTGACTGACCACCCTTGGAGCCTGGGTATGACAATACACTGCTCTGCTTGCTCTGTGTCAACGAAGACAGAAATGGAGAAGGCACAGAGGCAGCACTAAAATCAACTTGTAAGCCTTAAGAAGGGAAAAAAGAGCAGGACTGTGAGGAGCCATTTAGCTCCATCTCCTCATGGCTGGGGAATTTCTTTCTAGCAGGACACGTGTCAGGTAGCCCTTGTGAAAAGCTCATTTTGCAGCAGTTGCAATTTGCTGCAGCATTTGCAGCGTTCACAGGCAGTAATCGAATCCACTGGGACTATTTTGCTTTCCCTAAATCCCATTGGAGCCAGGCCCATAAATAGTTACACTGTAGTGCAGAGCTGCATACAAGGCAAGAGCAAATGTTCCACATAACGGCTGTTGGCCTTAATCACACTGAGGAGTCGATCATATTTCCACCATTTTGCCAAGTTTTTTTATAGATCCCCCTCTTTCAAGATACCCCGAAGTGGTGAGGGGGAGACCACAGTGGTGCCAAACAGCTTCCTCACAGGAGACATGCAAAGCACCCCTTAATTGCAGGGGTTTCCCCTTATTCCCAGAAGAGTTTTGGAACAGTTTTCTCTGTAAATGGTGTTCCGCCTCCATCCTGGCACTCCCAGTAGTGGACAGGAAGAGACTGATCAGATTTTTATGAGTGGCTGAAAAAATAAAGTGAGACATCTCCAGAAATAAAGAAAATCACCATAAAATACAAATTTTGGATGGAAGTATATCCTACATCCAGGGATACCCTTGTTGGGAATTCATAGCTCATTTATCACCATGGGAAGAGGACAAATCCCACCTGGGTGACAGCTACAGCAGGTGGCAATTAGGTGACAGCCATATCCAGAGACAGCACAGCAGTTCCCACAATCGGGCTCACTGCCCCATTAGACTGCAGTGCTTAACACTTGCAAGCCTGACAAATTCATCTGCAAGAAGCTGGAAGTTGCCAGTGGAAGCTCTTGGGAACCCCTGGTCATTCATCATCACAGGGAATAAACTCCAAGGTGTTTATACCCCTCCAAGGCTGGGAAATGCCCCGTTCCAGCAGGGCTGACCCCAGGCTTTACAAGCATAGGGAGAAAACAGTCTAACGTAGGGATCCCAAATGAGTACACATGAATCTGGGGTTTGGGAGCATACAGACCCTTTTTAAAACAGAACAATCTTCTTTCATAATCTTTCCTTCTCTTTATTATATTCACAATTCCAGTAGACCCAGTTCCCTGGTTTTCAGCAGCAGTGACTCAATGAGAGTCTCACTGACTTATTCCAATAATGACTTAGCCTTCCACTGAACTGTTTATGCATTCAAGTGTGGAATTACTGCCTTGTAAACCCCAGGAGAATGATATTAGCATTACTCCCTATACCCCAGATTTGAGACAGGTGGTATCAGCAAGGGAGAAATAGACTTTCTCTATAATAACAGAAATATGGTCTGACATCCTTTCCTTGCTTTTCCCATTTTAAATAGGATAGGTATTTTACTGCAAGACGGCCTGATTTGGGACTCTTCCCAGCTGCAATTTTCACAAAACCCATACGAAAGACAATCATCTTCCTACAAATTTCCCTCCTTCTTTCTAATTTTTGCTGGAATCAGAGTAAAACAAAACAAACAAACAAACAAACAACAACAACAAAAAAGAAGTAAAAGATATCACTGAGAGAATACAGAAACATGGACAAACAAGGCAAATACTAGAGCCTCACCTTCTTAGGAAACCAGGACAAGAAGAGTGAATCACATCACTCAGAGTATGGAGGTTGCAGTCAAAGTACTCAGTTAAAAAACAGATTAGATACACCTGAACAAAACCCTTTGATGATCCACATGCAGCTTGGATCTTTCTTAGATAAACGATGGATAAATTCCCTAATGAATTGCACCATTTGGCAAAAAGAAAACCCTCCTACATTACTAGCCTCAACACATTTTCAACTGTAAATGGTTCATGCTGTGCCCATGCAGAGCTGAGTCCTTTAATAATTTCAGCTGATGGAAATTTCACATGCCATCCTAACACCTTTTCTGGTCTGAGAGGAAGGTCACAGAATCCCAGGCTAGCTTGGATTTGAATGATTTGGATTAACATTAAAGTTAATCTTGTTCCAACCCCCTGCCATGGGCAAGGACACCTTCCACTAGACCAGGCTTCTCAAAAGCCCCATCCTGACATATAATTTCCAGTTGTTGTCCCCCTGTCTCCTCTGTCCAGTCAGCTTAGGACAGTACCCCCACACCACTTTTGAAGGCAGTTTTGAGAACTCCACTAGGAATTTAGAGAAAGCCTCCATCCCCTTAGTGTGGATGGAGGTCTAACCCACTATAGGTTAGACTCAAGCTTGTAACATCCTACATAATGCTCTGACAATGCTCTAAACATTATCATTTCATCAAAAGGAAAGAAACTTAGAGAAGAGGTCTGGAGGCAGATTGAAAAGTGCCCAGATGAGACAGCCTTGCCTTGGACTCAGCAGAAAAGACTCCTTCGTCTGTCTGCAACTGAGCAGAAGAGCCAAGCTGGGACTCTTCCAATAAGTCCCTTGGCTGCTCTCTGCTATGGTTTTCTCTCATTTCTTTTGCTCATTTTCCAGCATCTCTGGCGCAGAGTTTCTCATTTGTCACACTGCAAAGAGTAACATTTTTACTACACTTAGAAAATGCTCAAAAGCTACTGAGGAAGAAATCAGTACCTAAAACTCCAAATATACAAATCCAGAATGAAGTAATGCAAAATTAATACCATGACGCCAATATTATGCCCTTCTGAGTCTAGTGAAAAAGAGTCTGGGAAACAAAGTCTTCACAGAAGTGCTTCATTTCCCAAATGAAGAAACACGTGAAATATTTCTCATCTGATTAACCCATTATAATCATGCTCTGCCATTCATTATCCCCCGTACTTCAGAGTCAGGAAAGTACTACCATGGCAAGAAGATGAGCTCTGGCTGGATTCACAGTGATGAGGAAGAAGGTAGCATCCCACATCTCAGATAGGTGCCAATCCTTTAGCGGGCCAGCTCTTTAGAACTTCAGCCAGCCTTTTAGGACTGTTCTCTCCTTGCCTCTGGCCAGGCCTGCCAGATCAACTAGAGGGGGAAAGCTGGGCAGAAAACCTCACTGCTCCATGAAATGCACAGCCCACCAGCACAGAAACTGTCACAAGCTCCTTAAAGGACCATGAAAATTTGAGATGCTTTATTTAACTGCTGCAAAGGTTATTCACTTTTGTGGCAACTGAGTTACAATTAAGGGTACCACGAAGACAGGCCAAGACTGCCAGAGAGCTGGTAAAAACAGCAAGGATCTCTTGGCCGTCAGTTCTACAGTTGGCCCGGCAACCCAAGAGCCCCATAGCTGTTTGGCACATTTTCTTCAGCTCCAGCTAAATCATTGGACACAACGTTTAGATATGACACAGGGCTGGAAGCCTCAAATGGGCACAAATTTAGAACTGGAAGAAAAGACAACACACAAAAATCCAACTGGCAGTTCGCAAAAGCCATAGAAAGGGGAAAAACACCAACCTTCAGCTGGGACTAAATGAATTAAGAAAAAAAAAAGGCATACCATAAGATTTTTCAAACCCTGGAACAGGAAACTGGAAAAGAAACTGAACTGTGATCTTCTTAAAGTAATGAAATTCCCCATATCTTTGCTTTCCAGAGGGGTTGAGCACCTTATTTTGTCTCATGGGATGGGGATTCAGTTGCCGTGATCTGGCCACTGTGCAGACTTGAATTGTCCCCAAGCTCAGAACAGAAAAAGTGGTGCCAGACCTTTGGTTAACTGTTCCCATCAATTCAGCATCCCAGTATTTGCAGACTACACCATTTCAAGGTACTGGGTACCAAAATTCTGTGTTTACACATTTTCCTAGCTCTCCCTGTGCCTTGAACCCACTTACCAGGCTGCCTGCCTGTACTTGTATCTGCTTGTATCCTCCTCTTACCACTATTTCCCATTAGGATCTTTTCCTCCTTAGCTTAAATTCTGGTCATGCAACACACAATGTACAGCATAATACATGTTCTTGGACATTATTAGAAACATCACTTGCTCTTTAGAAATCCATCTAAAGTAACTGATTATCAAAGTGAAGTGAATGGAGACACCTTTATTCGGAGGATGTTCACCTTAAAAATCCGTGAAAGGAGGCCACAGGGAGGTTTGTTTTGTTTTTAAGAGGAGAGTGTGCATCACTTTCTGATAACCCAAGACTAAGTCTCTCAAAATCACTTGTGACTGCTGAAGTCCTTGTCCAATAAATAATAATTACCATCCACATTACTGACCAAAGGCTGACAGGGAAAGCAGGTCTGCATCAGAGGGAAAGGAAACTCCCAGCAGGTGAAGCTGCCAACAACACATTCCTCCTGGCAGATGTCATCTTCTCCCAGGAGCAGCCACTGCTGCTTTCTGCTGGACTGTTTTCTTCAGCTGTTTAATCCCTCTGCAGCAAACACATTCCTCCTCTCCTCCCAGCAGTAGACAGACCACAAGAGCGAGGGTTCACAACTGTGCTGTGTCTTCAGGTTTCTCCTTCATTTTGAAAGAACAGGACTGTGGGACAAGACAGACTTGTCAAGTTAATTAGGAATTGAGGAATGTTACTTTTGAACTCTACTGGGAAGGAAGCAGATCTGCTAAATTACATGCACTGGGAGTAGGGACAAGGTGCTTTTCAGCCTTTACCACTCTCAGACAAAGAAACAAACATGCTACCCATCATGACAGGATTATCAGCATACTTGTCTTAAATGTTAAAACCCTCACCAGACAGAGTTGATTATGGTTTTAAAATTACTGCTAAAATTATAAAAACACTAGACAAAATCTTTGTAAAAATTACAAATATCCTTTCAAAAGGATAGATAAAAATTTTGCCTCCATATTGGCAACAAAAGGGAACTGCAAGAAGATTAAAAAACAGAAAAGAAAAAGAAAGAAAAACAAAATAAAAAAAGTGATGCAAAGAGAAAATGGAAGAGACTACAGTGATGCTCTGAAGAAACATAAGCTCCATCTAATTTTACAAGAGATCGAGAGTCTCAATTCCTTTCAGATCATAAAAACCACAAATGGGAGACAGATATCCCTAACAACAGCTGGCACAAATGTGATATTCCAGCCTCACACCTCTCAGGCTGGTTAATATGACATTATTAAATGTAGCAGAGCCCCCCATTGCAAGGTACCCTATACAGACTGTGCTAAACTGGCATTCAACTCAGTTAGAGGGAGAAGAGAGGCACTGGCAGGAGGCTGCTAACATTACAATGCTTCCCATCCTATGGAAGATACATCCAGCAAGGGGAAGATTAGATAGCCACAGCCACATTCCCAGACGCCTTGATTCTCACATCCCCCAATTATCTCAGTATGATTTTACTGTAATAAGAAACCTGCACACTCATTGCAGGGAACAACATTGAAACTAAGAGATGATACCTTTTTAAAACTTCTTGTTTTAAAAAGTCCCCAAAAGCTTGCAATTTTAATCTAAGCAATCCCCTTTGTCCCTGCCAACTCACTTAAACACAGTAAGAATTAATAAAATAACTTAATCACTCATTACCTGTATGTAATATTCACAAGGACAAATCAAAAATGAACACACGTGAAACGATTTCACAAATTCTGAAGGAGTTGCACTGGCTTGCATTCACTGCAGCACTACTAATTTAAAGAAGACATAGCACTGGTTTTGTATTAGACAGATCTTGCATGGCAGCATAACCTTTCAGAACCCAACCTCCCACCTATTTTAGAGCCCCCAAAATTACAGAAGTGAAGCTGCCTTCCACTGTACTTGCCACTGTGACTTAAACTGTCTTTGACTCTATAACAGTTGATTTGAGTGACTCTATAAACAGTCACTTTGGCGCTTAGGGTTCAGCTGCACTTACTGTTCCCACTTCCAGGATCTAATATTTTTCAAGCAGAAAGGTAGAAGTAACCTCTTAAACAAAGTGTTAAAAACCTGCACATGCAGAG
Source organism: Petroica traversi (assembly GCA_025920805.1). Lineage (NCBI taxonomy): Eukaryota > Metazoa > Chordata > Aves > Passeriformes > Petroicidae > Petroica > Petroica traversi. The sequence continues at coordinate 1,901,245 of JAHLSL010000076.1, read as the reverse complement.
CAACCCTCAGCCAACCATTGCAGTTCTGTCAGCTTAATGGAGTCTCTTGGGATGATGAGTTTGGGGAAAAGTATTCAATAAAAATAATAGGCATTTTTGAACTACCTTTGGGAGTAACAGTCTTCTAAAATATGTCATCAGCCTCTTGGTGGCAGCTCTGAAGCATCTCATATTGCAAACATCTGACTGAGAGAAGTTTAACAAGCAGGAGTAAAGCTCTCTGGGCTAGCTATTCAAACAGAAGGCCTGACATACAAGCATTGCTTATATTGCACTCTAAGAGACCACCAAATACCTGATTACATGTGTCTTATATGAAATTACAACCTAAGAGATAATAACTGCAAGGGCTGCAGGCAGAAACCTATGCAGCTCGCACTGGCTGCCAAAATGCAAGCACAAACAAAACTTTTGTAGGGTTGGTGTTCAGTCACTCCCTACAGCCAGTGACCCTCCGAGGGGGGTCCTTCATCCCTTGTGTTCTGACATCTTGCCCAATCCCACAGGATTTCCACCTCCTGTGTCCAGCCGCACTTTCTGCGAGAGTCACTGTGTATCTCCTAAAAACCTCTGATCTCATAGGTCACACAAGAAGCAAAGTGACATTCTTGAGCATCACCATGTCACTTGCTTCCCTACAGCTAAATTAGGAGTGCAGCAGCAGTGGTCTATTTAGAGCCAGCAGCTTCCTGACAGACCCTGCAGGAGAGACATTGCTTACATCTACATCAGTGCTACCCAAAAAACAGGCTTGCACTGAGAAGCAGCTTCATCAGGGAGCTTTTGCAGTGCTTCGCCAAGTTTGTTTTCACAAAGTAAACACAGAAACATAAAGAGCACAGCACAAGTGGCCAAGCTCCATCACAGCCAGTTTTAAACAGTTTGGCCAAGTTTATCCAGTGTATCACTGGCTGCAGTGTGACCTTCCTGCCTCCTTGAAATAAGGGAAGTTCACTGTGTGCGCTCTCACCTTGGACTGCAGCATGACTGGATGCTGAGACTCCCCTCTCCCACTAAAAGCATTAAGGGATCCACATTGTCAACTTGTGACATTTCTAAAAGGAGGCTCTGTACCCCTGACTTGTTGCAGAAATGCAAGAAAACCCTACTAGGCCCTACCTGCAGCCTCCTTTGCCTGCCCGGCGGAAGAAACCTTTCCAGGCATGGGCTTAGCACTGGGAATGAACATCCTGCTGGGACAAGAGGATACAGTGCCACCAGAAGGCACCTGTTATAGGTTCAGAGAGAGCACTGAATTGGGATGGCTGGGAGGGTGGACCAAAGGCACAGCAGCAATTATAGAGGGATGCCACAGCTGGGAGCGTCACAGGGAATACTGCCACCAGACACAATAACCTCAAACTCCCAAACCTCCAGCCCAAACTGTCAGCTCCATCTTTCCATGTCAGTTCTCTAAATACAGACACTTTTTACACAGGATGCTTAGAAACATTATCAGAGTGATTAATGAGAAAAGGGGAGTTCATCAAATGCTTTACGTTCATTTGTGTCCTCTCAGACAACTGTGGTACAGATATATTTTAGATATTTGTGGGGAGCGCTATCAGAGCTTAATAAGCCTTGACAATGCTGCTTACATTCTTAAAATAGCTTTCTGAGATACATATAATGATTGATTATATGATAATGTAGTTATGGCCACTTATCCCCGAAGACGATCATATTCATGGATATGCTTCAAAATGCACAGATATTTTCTGAAACCCACAGAGGTTTCATAAATCCAAAGTACTTACTGCTAAACATGGAAATAGCAGAAAAAATTTGGTTCCGACAGCTTCATTCTTGCTGGGCCAACTCAAGGTTTGTATACGTCTGAGCTACATACCACTTAAATTCTAACACTACAGCAAGAATTATGCAGGTAATTTGAAAACAGGGTGTTCCATTGTATTAAACACATTTTGGAGTGTCTGAGATTTTAGCAGTACTTTAGCAAATGCAGACTGTGTTCTTGGCAAAGACAGGATTCCAATGATTAGGACAGAGAACATTATGATCTCAGAGAATGATGATCATATCTCCAAGCTCTGTGTTTTGAAAGCTATCCATACCTCACTGAGAAGTCTTACTAATGACTAATGAGAAAAAGAGGTCTAGATTGTGAAAGTGACAGATTTCCTAAAAACAGATATGACCTTTGAGTTTTGTTAGGTTTCAAGACCACTTTATCCCTAACAGAAATCAGCAAAACTTAAGCCACATCACATTAAGCCAGTTAGCCTGTTAGTTCCTGGTCTCACTCAAGACCTGGAGAATTTCAAGTCAAAAATGAGAGGGAGAATAAAAAAATGAAAGAAAAGCGGCTGATGCCCCATAAGCCACAATGAAACCTTTTAGGCAATGCAGGTATGAGGGGAGTCTGGGCCAGACACTGAGCTATCTTTCAATGCCCTTTCCAAGTCACTCCATCTCCTAAGAGATTAAAATGGGATCCAAGAAAGACAGATCATTTTGCATGGCAGTAATTTAAATCCTCTGCTGCATGCTCCAGGCAAAAGAGAGGAGGGAAAAGGCAAGGGAATCTCTGCAGCTCACATGTAGGCTGAGGAATTCTGAAGACACGGGAATGCCAGTTGCCCAAAGCAGCACCAAGGGGATTTTATCCTGTGCAGAGTGAAAGAGCATTCAGAATTTAACATTTTATCCAGTGCCTGATGGTTATGGTTCAGACTACATGGCACCCCTCCAGGCCTGCCAGGAGGTGCTCTCCTTGGTAGAGTCCTGCCTGGTGGTGCACACATTCTGCCTTCATCACCCTCTGTTCATGCATACTGATGTTACATTTAGCCAGGCATTTACATTTCAGAGCCTGGTTGCTCAGTGATCTATAAACCGGTGCTCATGCCGAGGAAACCGAGGTGCCAAGAAAATGACTGGAAGCTTTACAGGACAGTGGAAAGCAAACTGCAAAGAGCACTTGGGTGACACTTTCTTCCACAGGGAGTTATGGCATGAGGAAGGTGAGCTGCCCAAAGGTGAGGTTAAAGGCAGTCCCCAAGTCATCCGGGCAAGGCTGAGAAGCAGACACACCTTCAGGAAGTTGCTTCCCCCACAGGCAGCCTTCCTGGGGCAAGGCAGGGGCTGGCAGAGATGTTCACCAGCTCTCTGGGGAATGCCTTGTATGTGCTGCTGCCAGTTGCTGAGGGATGCTGACATCGTCTGGGACAGAATTAGAAAACCTTGAGCAGAAGGACAACGTGGCACAAGTGCTAAGTCAGCCATGTGCTATATGTGGCACACCAGTTGGTGCCTTCTTTCCTCTTCTTTAGATGCTCATTCCTTTGCCTGCTCCTTCAGCAAGGTTTGACTTCAGCCTGCACTGCCCTGTGACTGCTACGTGCCTCTGGCTGCATTCAGGCTAGCAACACCTTACGCAGCACTTAAAGGAGCCAAGAGACAAATCTTCCGTCAAGCCAATAGAGCCCTTCATTTGTCCATGTAATCCAGCCTTTGTGCCATTATATAAAGCTGTGTCCAGTGTTTACCCATCCCTGCCCTATTTCCCACCACCTGCAAATCCCATGGGGCTGCTCCTGACTGTCTGCTGGTGACACCCCTGCAGTCAGCTCCAGATCTCCTCCCATGCTGTACCCTGCTCCCAGACCACCTTCCTGACAGGGTCCTAAGACCAAAATCCATAAAACATGCTGATCAGGCAATTTTTTGGGCTTGGCTCTCTTCCACACAAGTTTCCACAGCTTATCAGGATGTTCTGCAGCTCTGAGCATCTTGGATAGCAAAAGGCTTTGCTATTTTTTTGCAAGTGGCTTTCATGTGGTGAGCACTGGAAAGCCAAATCATTAGCAGATTAATTATGCACTCTGTGGCACACAGCCAGCATTACAGCTAAAGCTGACACCTTAAAGTTTGCTGGAACTGGATCCCTGGCTTAATACTTAAAGCCTGTGATGAAACGTGCAAGAATCAAACCAGACAAGCAGTCCCTCTCTCTCATGGCAAAAATCACACATTGAAGAGAGTACAAGGAACTCTGCAGCATCTTGCTGTGGAAAAATGCACTCAATCTCTATCAGCTGAAGAACTGCTCAAGCACAGTAAAATGGGTTATATATTCTTTCCAAATTTGTTGTGAACTATGGTAAATCATATATTCCTGATAACTGCCTAAATATCCAGTTCCTTCCTGGATCTTATTAGGTTCTTGGCTTCAAACAGTCTTCCAAGGTGTACAATTAAACTAGTATTGGAAAAAAAACCCCATCACTTGCATATACTAATTTTAAATTTCACTGAACCTTGCTTGTGTGTGTTCAGTACACTTCTCCATGAATATCCCTGCATTTACATTGAAAAATGAGAACATTTCTCACTTTTGGGCTGAGTTAAATATGTGTTTGTACCATGGGACAGCCCCAGACCATTGCAGTCTTTCTCAGAGATTGCTGCTTGCCAAATGGCACATGTACACTTGTCATTTTTCCTGCTGACATTGCAGCCACCCAGCCTTCAGAAGAGAAACAGCAAATATTTATCAGCAACAGGTGTCAGATAGGAGCTGATCACAGGAAAGAGAAAACACACTAGCTGAAATTATAGCAAGTAAGTCTGCATGGGACAGGAGAAAGTCTCCAGGAAAAGAGTGTAATATGCTGACTGAACTTAGGTATTTGTAAGCAGTCTGTATTCTCACACCTTGCCTGAAGCAAGCTCCCATCAGAGCAACCAACATTTCCCCTGGTGCTTGATCTGGTGTACTCATGAACTCATCAACAAAATGGTGAGTTTATTTCCACTAAACAAATAGGAAGTTAATTGCATTTTCAGGCATTTTAGACAGCAAAAGGCAAAAGTCTCAGAGGGAGTTCATTATGAAGCAGAGCAGAAGCAACAGCACTCATGTTTTCTTCCAACAGCTCCAGGGCTTGCACAGTCCCCTGAAATACAGGACAAGCAATTATATTTCTCAGTATGGATTTAAGCCATCAGCTCCTTCCTCCTGAAGAAGGGTCTGGCTCCATGGGCAACAGGAAGCCCAAAACAGAGCTCTCCTTTTAAAACTGGACCAGAAAGACAGAAATCTCAGAGTAAACACACAGGAAGTGCAACCCAGTACAGGTATTCCCATTTCCATCCTGGTGCTGCAATTGATACTACCTCTCCGTGACTTTAGCCTGACAAAAGAAGTGTCAGAATGATTCACTTCAATGATCTGGATGTAAAACACACTTCCCTTATGTTAGTTCAACTAAATCCAGCCCAAATGCATAGAAGTTTTGCATTGGCCAGAACCACACCCTCATCAATTAAACCAATAAAAACCAGGCAAGCCCCAAGCAAGCTGCCCCCTGTGTCAGTGAGCAGCAGGGCTAACAGGACATGGCTCCCAACCAACACCTTTCTCACTACTGCATTTCCTGGGCCCTTGGGAAAGCTGAAGCTCTGTCATTGTACATTCCCCTCAACATGAATTCTCTGCAGGAGAGAAGCATCCATGCACTGCCCAGGAGCTGTGCACCCAACAAGGCAGATGCCCATGAATTCTCATTCCCAGCTTCTACGGCTTTCCCTTAGATCTTGGCAAGCCCTAGCAAGCACAAGGGAAACCCTCGAGTTTGCTCTGACAGTCCTGCTTGAAAAAAGTGGCTGCTAAAACTGAAAGAGGAGCGTTCCTGCTGCAGCCCCTGGAATCCACAGCTTAGTGTGAGATGGCACAGCACTGCAAGAGAACTGCAAACCTTGGCTCCCACGAAGATCACAGGTCCCATGCAAGACCCTTCCTGAGCTGGAAGGGACCCACAAGGATCACTGAGTCCAACTCCTGGCCCTGCACAGGATAGCCCCAAGAATCACACCCTGTGCCTGAGAGCATTGACCAAGTATTTCTTGACCTCTGTCAGGCTTCGTGCTGGGACAACTACCTGGGGATCCTGTTCCAGTGCTTGAGCACTTTCTGAATGAAAATCCTTTTCCTAATATCCAACCTAATCCTCTCCTGGCACAGCTGCATACCATAGGGATCTCTGCATCACCTGGAATGACTTTACTTCCTAAGGACATACCTGACATGTTCCCAGAGTTGTCTTGGGACACATCCAAGCTTGCCAGGCAGATAAACCTGTGGTCCTGATCCTGTCCCAGCACCAGAGAACTGACTGGCTCCAAATCCTTAACCCAGCAATTGAAACAAGGACGTGCTATCCTCCTCCTCTATATCTGTTTTATCTTCTCATCCAATCAATATACAATTATTTTGGGTCAGCACCTCCTTTGGCAGAATGAAGCACACCCAGACACATCTGCATTCTTATACTGGCCACAATTGTGCACAAAAACTACTAAGTCTGTTCTTCATTCCTGAAATCCTTTCTTCCTTTAAAAAATATAATCGATTTCATTGTAAATCACAGGTCATCATAGAAATTATTAGATCATCACCAGTTCTTTCTTGCAATGAAAGTTCTCACTGGTGTAGTGATGCATAAAAACTGGTTTAGACTATTTCCATCCAAGTTACACCTCCAGGATTCATTCTGCTGATGGATTTACTGAAGTTTGGTTTGTGCAATGTAAAACATCAAAATAACTGGAGATGCCCCACCAGGTCCCTTGGGGACGACAGTCCACAGGCTCTTGCTGATCAGCAGCAGTGCAGAGAGTCCATGCTGTCACCTTCCCAGACAGCCCAGCAGAGCAGGAATCCCTCCATAAAGCACCTTGGAGGCAGCCAGCAGAGGTCATCCATCACAGGCTTTAGCCTAAAGGTGGAGAAATGGGAAATAAAGTCCTTCCTAGTTTGTGTTCCCTAAAGCAGAGACTCTGCCAAGGCTTCAAATTATATCCATCAGTATAGGTCTACTGATTCAAAAGGGATAACTCAATTTCCAAGAAGTCCCTTGCTCAAGGTCATAGCAAAGAAGAGATCTGAGCATGATCCTACATGAAAGTACACATTTAGCCACTCTCCATCCCTCTTCTTGGTGTGCATATTTTTGGTAAGTTTACCTTCCTTAAAACATAGTTATCTAAAATGCAAGTGCTTGGATATCCTGCCATATTTTGGATGTCCAGGCCTTCAAGCTTTTAACTTTTAAGAACAAAACACTCTACAGTATAATTCATGAGACTGAAACACAGGCCCCATCAAAAGCCTTGCACTTACTAGCACAAAATTTCAGGGGTCTGGAGAGTAAATAGGAGAGGGATTGCTGGACCAGGGAGGAACAATCAGCACACCTGGATTTTTCTGTGAAAAATCTCAATCATATGGACTCAGGAAAACCATCAAGTTTAAAAGAGTTACAAGCTGTTTGCTGTCATGGAAAAAGTCTGGTGAAAACACAGAAGTCATCTTCTCCAAAAGCTGTGTCTCTTGGAGAGCATGGAGAGCAGGGACATCCATTGGGACACTGAGGAGTAGAAAGATAAATAAAAGACACAGGATGGCAGGCAAACAAGGTGAAAACATAAGTGCCTCCATTGCCTGATGGCTAGGTTACAATAATAAATACATTACAAAGGGAAACCTTTCAGTGTGGGAAGACAACTTCCAGCTGATCTCCATTCTACTAGGGCACAGCTTAACTCGTAGGAGAGGAAAAAGAAGATCAAAGAAAAGATATTAAAGGAAGCAATTTTCAATTTTAAACACAGTCCTAATGTGATGGAAAGGAAAAGTAAGAACAGCTGAAAGACACCAAGGGTCAGGTCAGGGAGAGATGCCTTGGCTGAAGATCCCACGGTGTTTTCCGTATTTGTATGCTTTATTTTTAAACACCAGAGCCTTTGCTTGAGCAACACTTCCTTGAACAAAAAGGAAGCAGAGGAGGAGAGAGGGGCTGTAGAGAGAGAGGCAAATGGGGTTGGAAAATTATGATCTCCCTAGCTGTGAATGTCAAAATTCCTGTTTGAAATTGAATCCTCCTGGAGTACTACACAAGCATGGGGGAAAAGGGGAAGGGAGGGAAGGAAAGAAAGAAGATTTATTACTTAAGCTGAACTAAAATTCTGATGAGGAAAAGGACCGTTCAATCCAAACCCAAATTTCAGATCAACAGCAGATCTGAAACTGGGACTGTTGTATTTCCCTCTCCTTTGCATGCAAAAAAAAAAAAAAAAGACAGGGGAGGTGGACTGGGTTTTAAAGGGAAAAAAAGTCCCTTGATCTCATGAAGCCCTGAACTCTTATATTCCATTTATAGCTCTAGCTAGAATGACATCCCCCTTGATTATCAGGCTGTCCAATCCAGCTGCATGTGTCAGGACTGTATGAGGCACTAAGTGAAATATATATATGCCCTTACAGGGTTTAGCACATCGGGTCCACCTCCACGGTACAGGCTGTAGCTTATTCTGACCACTGCTCCTCTTCCAGGAATCACTTGTTAAGTGGCTTTTGTTTGTTGTTTTTGGGGGTTTTTTTAAAACTTTTTTTTAGGGCACTTTTACTTTCCAGTTTAAGTAACACAAAATGGCACCAAAGAAGGATGTAAAGAAACCAGCGGCAGCCGCAGCGCCAGCACCTGCGCCAGCACCAGCACCTGCACCAGCCAAGCCCAAAGAACCCGCCATCGACCTCAAGAGCATCAAGGTAAAGGGGTGAGCGTGTGCTGATGGCAGGGGAGAGGTAGCAGAGTCCTGGATAAGAGCTGCAGAGAGGTGTTGCATGTGTTGGGTTTCGGTTTGGGGACTGCAAGGAAATGAATGAGTAACCTCAGCCCATGGATTTGCTGACCTGCCTGAGCTTTTGCTGTTTTAGTAGCTGTAGGGTGAAAGGCATGGCACATGTTATAACAAAAGAATGAAGCCTGGGGATGTCAAAAGTATGTTGGAGGGTGGACCTCAGAACTTTTTGCCCAAATTTTACCAGTCTCACCTGTTTGGTAAAGATAAATTTAAAAGAAACACACAATGAAAATAAAAAAAAAAGGCCCCAAAACCTTAAAGTAGTTACATGAGAACAGGAAAGGGGTTACTGAAACTTGAAATACAATGTTTTCCCATAGCACTGTACAAAAACCAATCTTTAATAGTTTAAAATTATTTTCCAAATTTTTGAACCACCTGATGATCCTTTCGTCATGTGCTTTGAGATCAATATGACTTATCTTTAAAAGAAAGAAAACAAAAAGGTTGAAAACAGAGATTTGGCAGTTTTGCCTATTCCCTTTTCATTTGCACTGTACAACAAACATTGGTGAGACCATGAGCAAGAAAGCCATGAGCATTTCAAGTGATTTCCTCTCATCTTTACATGTTGGTTCAGAGTTTATAATTTGCTGCAAATTGGAAGCAACAAAGAGAAAGAGTCTTTTGGAAGTCTTTTGACAGCACTGTCATTCATTCTCATAACGTCTTTAGCTTTTGCATGTCAACCAACATCACTAACTGTTGCCCTGACCCTTCGAAGAAAACTCCTCCATTTCGGGAGATTCTTTACTTAGGAAAGAGGAGAAGGAGGCTAAGCAGTTAAGAGATGAAGACATAGACTAGTTTCTCTGAGTAGGACTATAAATAGTTATTCTGCACCTACCTGGCAAGCTGATTGGTCCCAGGACAAATTTGCTAAATTCTACATAAAGAATCATGCCTATTAAGGGTAAAAGAAGGACAAAGACTACTAATAGGACCCATGCATGATGCATTGTATGTCAGATACCCCAATATATGTAGTCCTGAGATGTTAAGCCATTTAGTGAAACTTCTCAAAGATTACTTTAATTTTCCCAATTAGTAGTCAGTATTGTTCTAAAAGAAAATAGAACTTCTCATAAGATTGAAGCTGAAGCCATTGATAAGAGGAAAAAAAAGACAATTTGAAATACTTAGAAGTTTGAGGAGTACATGAAAAACTAGTTTTGAGCATACTGCCTGAACATTAGATTAGGCCTCACATTGCACTAGATGATGGGGAACCAAGCTAGATTTCCAGCTAAATAACTTAGTATTATTTGATAGCTTTCTATGTCCAGTTAATCAGGAGAAAATAGAATTTTATACTTAATTGAACCTAGCTAGTCTACCTTTACATAAATAACAATGTATTACCAGCTAAAAAATATCAGATTGCACTCTGAGGTATCTTTGCAGCTCACTCCTTTACTCAAAGGAAATAGCAGAAATATACATCAGTAGAATAGAGAGAACTCTCCAGGTTTTGTCATATTCAGACTGATAAAAGAAGACAGAATTTAGGACAGACTTTCTTTTGAAAGCTACCAGATAAATTATTTTCTTCTGGGGTCCCAAGCAGCCACCATGGGTTGTTACCCCTTTTCACATTTTGAGAGTGAAGGGAAACAATCTCAGGTTATAGGTAATTTGCCTAGGATATGTGGCAAAGTCAGGAATAAAAGTTTTCTGAGTCTTAGCCCAGTCCCTCAATTATTTCTCAGTCTTTCCATTCAACAATTTTATCAGCATGATAAAAATTACAGCATCATTTCCAGCAAAACTTTGGAGTTCTTAAAACCAAGCTTTTGTCTGGGACGCAATCCTGACCTACAGCTCTTTGCAGTGATTTACCAGACATGGAGACAAAACCTACATCACTTTAGACAAGGGCTCTTCACTCCTCGGGGAATTAACAGCCATGTCAGAGCTTGCTACTCAAGAGAGGTGCCTGAGAATGTCAGGCTACAGTGCCACAGTGATTTGGGGAGCCACACAGCAGGTAAACACACAGAAAGGCTCTGTTAGCTTTTAGAAAGACAGATCCAAGCCCCTTGATACAGCTGACATGGGTAACGGTAGAGTTGCCTAACCAGGGCTTAGAGCAGCCAAATAAGCTATATTTGCCTGTGCACCTCACTCTCAGAAGTCATAATAATCTCCAAAACAAACATGGTGGTGTACAAACATGAGTAGTGACTCTCTTGGTGTACCTCCCCACTCAGAAGCCCTTCTCAGCCCATCTTCAGGGAATCTGGTTTTATGAATTTTTGGAGTATACATTTTGCAACTTTGGCACTTTTTTTCTCCTTCCTTAAGAGGACTCAAGTTGGATTTGTATATCACCATTAGAAGGCGTGATAAAGTTGTGACAGGCCATTCACTCTTTTTTTGTTCTTTATCCATCTCTTCAAATTAACCAATTTGGAGCAAATATTTGGTGATTTGTTAGTGCCAGCAGCAGCTAATATAAGATGTTCTATTCTTGAGCAATATCTATTGACTATAAAACTGTGTTACAGGAATACCCAACTGGTAGACTCAAATCTCTAAACTCAGCCCTTTTACAGCTCACCTTGGGCTACAGTACAACAACCATAGGAAGAGAGTGAAGGCAGGGACAAAGAACATGATTTTAAATGGAATTGTGAAGACCTATTTCCCTCTACTCAGGCAACAGCATAAAAACTTAATCTGCTTTCCAGATCAAAAGTATATTTCCAGTTTTCCTTATTACTAACATGTCTTGGATTAGCATAGGCACAGAAGTTAAAGATTAAATAATAACTGAGAAGAAAACAGGGCAATGGATGCAGATGAGAGCCACCACTAGGAATCAAGCATGATTAAAATCAAAATGACCATATAGATAATTTCCTTAAGAGACCTCCAAGTATTCTGCAATTAAAACTGTGGCCCGGTACACTCCTAAAACCACAGTTTATCTGTTTTATCAACCTTCTTCTCTCACATAAGCCTTAGTGAGAAGAAATGTTTAACTGATGAAAAGCACTACTATGGGTCTATGTCTGCAACAACTGGGATGAAATCTGAATGATGCAGATGTCTCATGCCTGGTTTTGCAACTGAGGCAGTGGAAAATGGATAAACTTACCATTGCACAAATCTGTATAACTTAGTCTCTATTAACAACAAGAAATGTATGTTGGTTTTCGAGTGGAAATCTAAGGGTCTTTCCCAGCACATGTAACCAGCCCTTGGACAGAGCTCAGGCTCATAAAATCGAATGAGATGTTTTGGGATGCAAGTGCTGAAGATGCTGATGGCAGAGCTTCACAGGTTTCTGCTCTGCAGAAGGTGCTCTGAATGCCTAGCACCCTGATCTGGTGTCACACTAGGTCCTTTACTTCAAGGATACAGCTGAGTATCTTCTCTTGAGTAGAGACAGAGGTTGGGCAACTGTCCACAGTAGAAGTGAGGTCCAGGAGTACACAAGGCTTCCTATGCCAGTATTTTCAAGACTGAAATCCCAGAGCATCAATTATGCCATGCCCAAATGCAGATAAGCCACCCACATGTTCAGGAGAAAAATAATTAAAAGTTACCAACTAGTAAAGACTTGCTAAAATCTTGTGTAACTGTGTGATGCATGATGACAACGCCTGTTGCATGGAAGCAAGCCTGTGATTGTTTTTAACTGCAGAGCTCTTAAGGCAGTAAAAAGTGTTTCTCCAAGTGTCCTTATTTCTTGTTACATTCACTACTTGAGTAGGTCGTCTCTGAACAGACATTGCTTTGGATATAACCTGAGAGAGATAAACTTACTGAAATGCACTGACAGAAAGCTCCTGGGCTGGAGGGCAAGCAGGACTGCAAATGTCAGCAGAAGCACTCGGAGAGCTGTCGTGCTGCAGACAAACTCCACACAAAGCCATGGAGTGAGAGCAGAAATGTCAACAGTAGCTTTGCTCAAAAGTGCTAAGGGCTTTCTTAAGAAAGAGCAGGTTTTTACTTGAAACTTTTGGCTCAAGTCTTCAAATTACGCCCGATCTATCACCAGCTATGACTCCAGAGGGATTCTTCAGGACTGGTGATCTGTTGGACAAGGTTACCAGTCCCAAGTGTCATTACAGGTAGGAAGGAGACAAGTGTCAACATGAATTCAGTCTTAAGAGATGTAAAGGTGCCTCTCTGATGCCATCCAGACCAGCTTCCTCCTACTGCTGTGACCCACGACACAGCACCATCCAGGACCCAGCAGGAACAGCCCCAGCCACAGCCCTTGTCTCTGTGAACCTCACCACTGACACATTACAGCCCACATTGCTGACAAACACAGGACAGGCAAGGCATGGCAGAAAGGTGTCCCAGGACAGGCAACTTGGACAACAGACTGCTGCACACCAACACATCCCCTAGGGACACTGTTGGAAACAACACACAAAATCCACAGCTTACTTTTGTTTACAAAGTTTTCAGAAGAACTTTGCCTCTTTTTCTTCCTAACCTGCTCCTAAGCAAGGAGTCAGTCAAAAGTAAAGACTACCCACATACATTAGTAGACACTTTTCCTTAATGCTGCTAACCAGAAAAACTGTTTGAAAAATAGTGGGTTTTTTTTTCTTTAAACAAGATCCATTCTTAGCAATACACAGCTTTAGTAGCATTTTAAAAAGAATACTTATAGCCTTTGGAGGCTCTGGTGAATGGCAAACTTTTGTAGAAATAGTGGAATTTAAAGCAAGTTACACAAAATGTAGCATTTTAAGAGCTCATAGGGTAACTCCTAGGGTTACCAGGAGTTATGGGGCAGAGCCTTAGTCCCATCAAAACAATGGCAGAATATTTCTAAAATACTGTTTTAAGTCCCCTCAGAGCCCAGAGACATTGTAAAAGACAGTAACAAGATACATGAGTTAATCTTACATAAGGCAAGAAGAAGGCGACAAATTTAGCCAATGACAAGCAGAGAAAGAAGTTGTCTGTAAGGAGATATGAAACAAGCAACCTGGAAATTTGCCCTCATTTCACTTAGGCTTTATTACATCTTATACCCACTGCCAAGAAGTACTTTCAACTGGCTGGTTTACCAGAGAGCACTTAAATGTCAAGTAGCAAGGGTTTAAATTACTCTAGTTAATACTCTAACAGTGCCACTGGGAGGCATGTTAAAACAAGAAATCCTTCTAAAAGCAGGGCTCTAGAGCCTCACATCTTGTGTATCCCCTTGATTTTACACATTCAAGCACAAAATCAGTTAGAAATGGGACATGTGTACAAATGAGCACAGCTGAAGGCACCTTCCCCTCTGAAGCTAATGAAAGCTGTTCAAAAGGATATGATCAACAGTATAGCTAGAGCACATATCACACCCAGACATTTCAGAAGGGCACATCAATTAAACATCAAGGCTCATCCAAAAGTTTTTGCACAGCTGCAAAGCAACTGTGAAGTTTCAAGCTTTAAAAATCTATAAAATGAAAAGTAACACAAAATGCTTATGAAAAATGTTAAATTAATCTGCAGTCAAGTAGTTTAAACTCCGAGATATTTCTGAACTATTATTCAAACCTCATAGCATCTCACACATGCAATTTTCTCTCCTGTATTAATGGTGGTTGTTTTTATTCTTTATTCAATTATATTTCTAGGCAGCTCTGTTCTCAAAACAGACCTCAGTTTCTCAAGAACTCTTCTTCTAATATTTCTCTGCCACACAGAGCAGGAAGCTAAATCCATCAGGCTGGTAATTCTTACTTAAATGAGAAGCAGCCTCTCTAAAACCTGTGGCATTGATTGCACGAGTTATAGGACTGAGGTGAAAGATGGGAAAGGACAACCTGCTTTTCAGAGGGGCTTGGAAACTGTGTAATCCTGCACTCAATGATGGCTGCTAGAAAAGATAAGCAGCTGCAATAATTAAGGAGCAGACATTAATAGTGAGCAGGTATCATATAAACTACTGTAGGCACAATTCTATCTTAACTTATTTAAGAAAGAAAAATCCCTCTGGTCCTGCATAGAAGGCCAAATATACAATGAGTATCCTGGGAGACTCTCAAATTTTCTTCTCTCTGATTTTCCAAGATAGCCGATATGTCTTAGTCTCTTTTAAAGAGACAGCACCTTGAAATATCTGATGATTCTCTAATAAACTCCTAAGATGATTCATTTCTTGTCATTCATCCAAAAGGTAACAAGCAGATGGAGCAGCTTAGTGCTTTAACTCCCAGCAGCACCTTTTCCCAGGGCTTTTCATCCTGTCCAGACCTTTCCTGAGTTACAGTGAGCACAAGGCAGCTGCCACTTAGCATGGCTGTACTCAGTCCTGGTATTCACCAGCCTAAGGAGGTGAGCATCACACTGCACAGCTTGGGGCCCTAAGGCACATAAACCAGTGAGTTGTGGGAAATCAGGAACTTTGTTAATAATTTGGAAATAAGGATTTGTGATTTGTGTGGATTGGGTCTCTGTTTAGCTGGTTATAAAGAGCTGCATACAGCTCCATCCACCCCACCCTATAACTGGGACTTGGTCAAAATGCTTACAGCAACAGAATTACTAGAAGGTGGTCACAGACAATGCAAGGAACAAAACAAACAAACAAAAACCCAATCTCAAAACACATCACCTTTTTCTTTGGATAGCCTTCTGGATAATAACTCTGCCCATAAATAAGGACTATATGAAGTTAGAGAAATCCGAGTCATTCTGGTCTTTCCCAAGTCACAGTTGCTTCAATGTTTCTTTCTTTTTTTGCTAGGGGTGGGGCATTGAGTTTTTGTTACACTGAACTCCCTGAAATATCAAAATCATCCCTAAAGCCTCGAGACTCACAGTGTCCTCTGACAATGCAGAGAACACTGCCAGGATCAGAATAAAGACCAGATCACTGCAAAATACTTTCTTGTCGCTTTTGAGTTTTCTGAAAGCTCTTTCTATAATTGGAAATCTCACCTTTAATTTCTTTTAAAGAGTATTTGAAATATTTTTCATCTAGGCCCTTTACTGAAAGTAAGTACACTTTAACCTCCCCATCAGACCTATTGTCTTAGACCAGGGCAATGCTTAATTTAAGTGAATGCAACATGCCCATGCTAGAATATTCCTCCCCAGTAAAACTCTGTCTAGTGAGATTTTATTCAAGGATCAGTACTAAAATGAAGGGCTGATATGGTACACTAATTTTTCCTCATCTGAACTCTGAGCCAATCTTTCATATGGTCAAAAGATAATCAGTTTATATGTAGACCTGTCCCAGTTGATAGATATTTAATAGCCTACTTAAACCAGATGATTAATCTGGGTACCTGT
This sequence comes from Petroica traversi, assembly GCA_025920805.1. Lineage (NCBI taxonomy): Eukaryota > Metazoa > Chordata > Aves > Passeriformes > Petroicidae > Petroica > Petroica traversi. The sequence goes on along the minus strand of JAHLSL010000076.1, from coordinate 1,885,318 downwards.
TTTCTATGCCCAAGACAAATGCATTCCAATTATTTTCTGCTTGGCACCTTTTGGGATGAGTTTTGTTGTAGCCAAACACACAACTTATCTGTTCAAGAAAATTAGTCTAAGTTTTCCCTAAAACAAACAAACAAAAAATTCAAATCCGTTTTCAGAGGAACATTTCCCAGTTGCCAGGACTGGAGAGCAAGACGCTGAGGGCAGAAGGAAAATTCCACAAAAAGCAACATACTACATTGACCCAGACACCATTTCAGCCCTGCTGAAGTCTTTCAAGAGCTCCTCTATTAATGCACGGGGCCTGATGGCCAAGTCCTTGATGAATTTTCTCATTTGCCTGATTTCCAGTGTAAATCAGGAATTCTGTACTGTGCTAAACCTATGTCAGCAAACCCAGGGTAAAAACATCAGCCCCATTTCTATGCAGCCACACCGGATTGTAGCTACACCATCATGAACACATCCCTGTTCCCACAGGCTAATCGATTACAAATTATAAAAAAAAAAACAAAACACCAAAACCCAACAACAGTCTGACCAAAAGCAAAGAATTGTCAGTGGAGCTTTTTTTTATACTCAGTGTATTTCCAGATATTTCTAAAAAAATGCAAATAATTTGTTTGAACAGAGCATTTTCCAGCTAAAATGGTAAGGTCAGAAAAAATATTTGCAGTTGCGTCTTTATTTTTTTAAAATAGGAAGTAGGAGGTTAGTATTTCAAATCCATTTAATTTGATTGTTCTGTTTAGAAACAACAGTAAAATCAAGTCTGACTGAATTTGATTATTTCATTCAGAGTACTCAACATACTGAAAAGACATAATCACAAAGGTTATGTTTCTCTTCAGGGTAACTAAGCAAGCTACAGGAAAACTTTTTCTCACTAATCACATCACTAGAAAACCAGGCGCAGTGACTGCTTAGCAGAGGCAACCAATAGAAGTTAAAAGGAGGGATTTGAGCTCAGAACTGTGAGCCTGTTGTCACAACTATTCCCACCATATCTTCATGACACGCTTGATCTGATTGGGGCAACAGGGAAAGGAAGAAGCTCGGAGCAAAGTTTGCCAATCCTTTTACATGTCATGACATCCATTCAGATATTTGGCCTGGTCTTGGAGGATACTACATGTTGGGCCTAGGTGTTTGCTAATAAAGAAGCTGCAGCCTCCACCTTGGCTCTCCATCTGTAGGCCCATCATGACCATCCCTGCTACCCAAAAAGCAAGTACCCCTTTCCCCCCCCATGAACAGTCATCCTTGAGTTCACAAAGGCTTTTGGGGTCTTTAGCTTCTATCTCAGCTTCTCCTTTGCCTCAACCTCACAAACACCTGAGCAGCACCACTTCTGTACACGTCTGTGAGCTCTAAACCCAGCTCAAGCTGCAGGAGCAAGCGTGTTTAAAGTCTATCTGAGGATGGTACTACCCAGCTGCTGGTGCAGCTAACCCAAGCCCCAGAGGAAGAGTATCCCAGAGATCACAGATTTCCCCCTGCCCTGCAGGGTACACCTACACATCGGCAACTAACTTAATACAATTGGTTCTAAAATACACAGATATTTTTTCCCTTTAAAATGCTAAAAATTTAGAAAATGTGATCTGTGCAGAGGAAGAGATTCACAGCAGGATACCGCCTCTGTTGACAGAAAACTTTTCTGCTCAGTGTCAACAACTGGATCCCCCTGAGCAGCCAGGCAACAGTACTACTCATCTAATGTTGGGCACTGTATTATCCATGTGAGGGGTTGAGCAAAGCCCAGCAAAGACATGAAGACCATTCAGCTACATCTCACACCTCCTGCAAGCCACGTGTGAAACCAGCCAGCTGGGCAAACATGTGGCACTCCTCATCCTCAATGCTCCTTCCTCACTGACTCTACAGCTTCTCAGAGAAATAGAATCCTTCCCTATAAGGAAATCTTGGTAGGTCTGGACAAGGAATATCTCCTCCTGATGGTATGGACCCAGAAAGTGCTGACATGAATCAAACTTATTGCTTGTCACTCCCTGCCCCTCTTCAGCCTCCTAAAAATAGCTGTCATAAGATGTCTATCAAGACATGGAGCCTCTTGTCACTTTGCCCTAAGAAAGCTAAAGAACTCGCCAAGGGGAGGGACCTCTTCCTTCTGACACCTAATCCAGGCAATGCCGTCAGCACCACCAGATAAATAAGGGGAAGAAAGGCAAGGAAAGCAGGACCACTCTCAAGACCTCTCAGCAAACCCTTCCTGCCTGTCTGCTGCTCTGCATTTCCAACTCAACCATGGTGGGTGCACTGGAAAGCTAATGGTTAGCAGCCAGCCAGTGTATTTTACATAAGTAAATTGGGCTTCTTGCCCTCATTAGGTCTTGGGGGGTGGGGAAAGGACAGTCCAGAAGACAGGTTAGATTTACTTGCTTTTCCTGTTTAAACCTAAAGGACTATGCAAGTTTTTCCAGTTAGCCTCCAGCTCTGAACCCGGCAAAAGTAGTCGTGCAGCTCCCACAGCTTCCGACAGAAGGGCTACAATTTCCTAAGCTTTTTTGAATTGAATGCAACCAGCTAAAATGGCACGGAAAAATCATATTTTTACATAAGCAAATATCATAGATTAGTACTTTATGAAACAACATATCATCAAAAACTAATTTGAGACATAAACCTTAAGATATTGATCTAATTTCTATGTTAATGAAAAGAAAGCTGTTTGTTTAGAAGTATTACTGCAAATTGTACAACTAGAATGGATCTATGCTAAAACAGGAAATGGACTTGACAGTAATTAATTACTTCTTCGTTAGTTAAGACATTTTTGATTTCTGTTACTTCTTGCCACAGCTTTGGCTTTCCCTGGGATGTAGATTTTGATGAAAATTTTAAGAATAGATTTACTGATGCATTTTTACATGGGAAGTTGCTAGATTAGGTGGGTATGGCCTAACTACATTAGGCAAGACAGAAGTGCAAGCACTCAGGTACTTTGTGCTATTTACTTTCTCTCAGTGCATTCTCAGCAGTACTAGTTCTCTTTTTTCTCTCTCTTTTTCTCCCCAACTGCAGTCCTTCTCTGCTGATGAAATCAATGGTAAGTGAAATCAAAATTAAACTTCAATGGGGGCAGGAGGGGGAACAAAATGGCTACCAAATACTAAATATTCACTAGTCTTAACAGCTCTTTTGCTATCTGCATTACTTCTGCACATTTGACAGGCCACATTTTTGCTCTTTTGGAAGATGACTCATGGATTAAGCTGGATGCTTTAGAAATCACACAGGTTCTCCCCCAGCCCCCCCTTCCTAAGCTATTTTTTGTGATTGATTTCCTTCCAACAGATCGAGTTCTCCAAGGAGCAACAGGATGGTAAGTTACAAGAGAGCTGATGTGTTTTACATGTTTGTGGGTTCAGAAAAGAGCTACAGACTCAGAAATTAACTTTTATGAAAAAATGAGCTAAGATTTCATCTGGTGTAAATCACCATACTCTTGACTCCAGAGCACTGGTGATGACTTATGCTGAACAAGAAGGTGACTGTAGATCTACATGTAATTTATCTGGATGTTTGTTTACGTGCTATCTGAACTGAGAAGTTTATACCACGGTACAAAGAGGAAATACATTGTCTCTACCTACTCAACATTCTTCAGTTATGCTCTTGTTCTGGTTCTTCACAAGGATGCTGAAAATAAGTCTTGAACTTGACAGTCCCAGGGGAAATAGGCAGAAGGAGGACAACAGAAGGAGGAAGTGGGCTGAAAATTTAACTTAGCTGCAGTGATTTTGCAGTCTTATGTGAACAGAAGATGCAAGAGTTGTATATGTCACTTTTGCCAGGAGGTATTGTGGAAGGGGAGGAACAGAAGCTGTTTTATTGTTAAAATATTCTTTAAACATGGAAATAGTCAGCAAATAAGTGACTTGTGTAAAGTGCTGTTTACACAATGGTCTGGATATGCTGCAATTCTTGAGCATCTTGCTGCCTTCTTTGATTTAAAAGCAACTCGCAGCTTCCAAATTTTTTCTTTCCATCTTCTGCAAAGAGACAAAAAATCTGACATGAACATTATTTCTCACTGAAGCTCTGGAAATCTAGTTTTAAGTGTTTCAAATAGCCTCAGAAAGACATTTAGGCTACATTAGTAATATTTTAAAATCTAAAAAAATCAGTAGCACATATAGTAGACTGAAGAAAGTGTTTAGAAAGGAAGATACAAGGATTTTCTAGAAATTCAGAGGGAGTAGAATAGCTAGAAACAGCTCTTGAGAGAGCCCTAAACTTTGTGAACGTAAGCCTGCTCTCAGTAACACCATCAAAGCAATAAGAAGTATAGTGCAGCAAGTGAGACTAGTAAAAATTCTCTTCTTGCTGCCCAAACTCCCTTGGTCACAGAAAAAGTCATTTGGACTCTTTCTTAATTATTAATTCTGAAAATTTTACAAAAGGATTAGGAGGGTTTATGGAAAAGCGTCCTCAATTCAAAGCTGCTGGCATGTGTAATGAAGCAAAATATTTCTTTCCGATTCCCTATGTATTTCAGATCTGTAACATTACAATGACTGAACCAAGCAGCAGAGCAAATAGAGAGGGAGAATTTCCCAGGAGCAGATATGGCCCACCCTCAGTAACTATTTCCATCCGCAAAGGCTGATGCACCAGCAGCTGGGTAGTGCCATCTTCAGACAGACTTTAAACATGTTTGCTCCAGCAGAGGTATAAACAAGGACTGGCCATTTAAAAATAAAAATAAAAATTTAGCAGATGAAAGATCAGAACATATGGTATGGATCACTACTACTCCACCCATACCAGTTGCTGGAGCTCTTCCACACAGTCCAGAAGGCCATAATGTCATACCCTGCAATAAAAACTGGAATGAAAGAGAGGTAGCAGCAAAGGGTTATAGGTGTCTCACATCAGACAGTGAAAGGATTAGTTTCAGATGTATCAGATTACAGCCTAGCAGGCCGACACTGTATATCAGCCCTTCCATTGGGAGCCAACAATATCTCCACCAAGGCAGTACAAGGAAGACTAAAGCAAAAACAAATACCTCTGCACCACATGTCCCCAGCACAAGATGAATGAAGACATGATCAGAAATGTGGCTTCTTACTCCCAAACCTGCCCCAAAGAAGAAGGAACATTCCACAGGCTGTGAAACACAAACCTGTGTGGCTGCTGGATGTGCATAATGGCCAAGGAGAAGACACTTTACTCTGCTTACCTGGAGCTAAATCACAGCATCATCAGACACTGCAGTGCGGAAGAGATAACAGCACAATCCAAGATGCTCTTGGCATATGGGGTTCAAAGACAGTTTTTAGCCATACAGTTGACCTTTGTTCCCTCCTCTTTTTTAAAAGTCACATTTCTGTATTCAAATACTCTAAAAAAGCCAGAAATATAGTAATACGATTGACATGAAACTTCACAACAGAAGATGAAGGCTGGCATTGCAATGAAGGCAACTATCTGTGCTGATTCTTGTCAGAGAAATGCCTGTACCCAAAGGCCTTGTCTAACAAGGGGAATAAAGTGAACACTGATTACTTGGCAGCACTGAAAGAAGTGAAGTCTCAAAGTGAACACTCTGAAAATGCACATGAAAAAGCACCACATGAGTACTTCGACTGGAAAAGTGGAATATTCATGTATTCATGAAGCAGGGACAAACTACAAAGAACAGAAAAAAAAGAGGGAACAAACATGCTTAGAAATCCCATTGTAAGGCAATTTTAAGGGAGAACAACAGTAAAAGCATTTGAAATCCATCTTAAAGTTTCCTATTAGCACGGGGTAGTTGAGATGCTGGGATTGCAGGCAGAACCCAGTGAAACAGGCAGAGGTTTTGCACTGCTGGGCACTTGATAGTCCCAGTTCTCTGCAGAGATAAGGTGGATAACAACATTTTTACCGTCTGCTGCTACATCATATGAAGAAACCTGTTCTTGAATGATAGTGTTGGTAGAGAACTTATCTTTTCCTGTCCTTGAAATAACTACAGGGTCAACCACAAAGCTATTGATGGCTATTAGAGCCAGGAAAGATATGAAAGGTAGATATAAAAGTTTAAAAATAGTGAAACTAAAATGTCAGAGGGGAGGAGTTTTTCTTGGGACCGTGGGCCAAAGATTCCCCTGGCTAACACCCTTGGGGTCAGTGGAAGAGTGCCAGGAGACAACAGGCTCACATCTTTGTCAATAGGGAGCTGCCTAGCTCAGTGTTGCTCTTCTCTTGCAGACTTCAAGGAGGCCTTCCTCCTCTTTGACAGGACTGGTGATGCCAAGATCACCCTCAGCCAGGTTGGTGATATCATCCGGGCACTGGGGCAGAACCCTACAAATGCAGAGGTCAACAAAATTCTCGGAAATCCCAGCAAAGAAGGTAAGTTCCCTACAGTTTTTTGGGCCGTTCTTGAGATTGGGGAACAGCAACTGGACAACACCAACAGTCACAGCAGGAGAGAGGGGAGCTTTTGCTCTGATGGGGGGAGGGGAATTATGCAGCAATACATGGTATTTCACTAATTCCTTCAGAAGAGAATGATGCTGATGAGGAATAGAGGAAAACCTTCTTCTTAAGACATGGAGAGTTCTCTGTAGGGTCCATTTTGGTGTCAATTCAGTGTAGGTTTAACACACACTCATTGTTGCTCACTGTCCATTAGTGCCACAGCCTTTGCATGGGGAGCTGTGAGTCCATTCCTAGCAACTGAAACTCAGCTTTTCAGGTCCTCCCAGTGCAGAACTTCTGCATAAGCCAAGACATGCCCTGGGACTGTAAACCCTCCTTTATATTTTAACTGACTGGAATGACCTTCCCAAAGCTCCTACAAACCTGGACACACTGAGGCATATGTTGGCCGTTTCTTACTGCAGACATTTTTTATTTCCTTTTGCTACCTTTTAGAGATAAAAAGGATAAATATTGTATTTCCCTCCTTTTAACAAGCACCTAGAAGCAGGTGATCCCTGATTTCAGTCATGCAGAACCATATTAAGACGGGCTAAATTATATTCACATCCTCTGGCCTGGTAAAGACAACTCTGAGGAACAATTCAGAAAGCTTTGGCACCAGCAGGAAGCATTGAGGACTAGCACAGAGCTGAGATCATACCAGGACTTTCAGTGATTTCAGCAATAACTGACAGTGACTCTGATACAGCTACATAGGAAAATAGCTTTTGTAACAACTGTATAATGAAAAATATCAGTCCATTTATTTCGTCTATTATATTTTGTTGCTGCCCAGATAAAGGCTGGCAATGGAAAGATCCAGGAAAAAAAGAAGAAAGGGTAAAAAAGATTCTTTTGAAACTCAAAAAAAAACCCCAAAATAAACCAAAACGAGCAACACTTGGGGAAGTTCTTGAGGACTACAACTTTTGGCTCATGAGAGGAAAGGGGTTAGATGGACTAAGCTCAGGAGGTCTTAAACCTCTATTGTGAACATGTCCAAATTTCCACCACACTGTATTTTCCTAGTTTTAATCAGTTACTCTTTTGCTGATAGGTTCTGCCATCACATCAAAGAGACTTTAAAGAGGTCAGTAACATGTGAGCAGCTTCAGGGGTTTGTCTAAGTCACCACATCCCATTCTGGTTACCTTTTCCCCATTGCTGGGGTTCAAGAATGGTATTCTGTAGTTCCCTCATCCTCCAAATCCTTTCAAAGATTAACTCGAACAGCAAATTTAATTTCTGAAGGAAAAATACAGCAGACACACAAGCATACAAAGCTATGTGAGAAGGATCCTGGATGTGAAAAATCAGATTTATGTGTAAACTTACTCACAAGATAAGAGAACACAGATTCTGCAAAGGAACCGTCAACTTCTGAAGCAAGGACTAGAGTAAAGACTAGAAAGAGGTGTGAAAATGAGGTGGGAAGGCTCTCCCACATTTGAGGGCAAATGTGCCTAAGGAATACACATACAAATATCTAGCATGTAGCAACTGGAGGTTTTTTTCCAGAAATGAATGCCAAGAAGATTACTTTTGAAGAGTTCCTGCCCATGCTGCAAGCAGCTGCCAACAACAAGGAACAGGGCACCTTTGAGGACTTTGTTGAAGGTCTGCGTGTCTTTGACAAGGAAGGCAATGGCACAGTCATGGGGGCTGAGCTCCGTCACGTGCTGGCTACTCTGGGTAAGGGATCATCCTCTCTGCAAGCACTTCAAAAACTGCTGCTGTTTAAAGGCATAAGAGAGAAAGGAAAGGTAGTTCAAACAGTTTGAAGAGGTAGGAGGCTACCAAGTCAGACAAGAATCTTTCTTGGTTTTAGGATTTCCAAACTGTGAATCCACAATAAAGCAAACAGAGTTTTGGGGTTCCTTCTAAAGACCAAAGGAAAAGGCTAAGGCTTATGACATCTAAATTCAGACAAGATATTAAGAGTGACTGTTATTTGATGAATAGAGAGAAAAGTCTGTACATCTCAGTGACATAACACAAATGGACAGTAGAGGATTTGATGCATAGTTTCTTTACTCTGTAGGAATAACTAGAATACCTATGCATATATGTCTCCATCTTCTAAAGAAAGTTACAATTAATTAAGCCCATGTCATATATAGGTGTTTTTTCACTAACTCAGAAAATAAGGACAGCCTTTGGAAAAGCTGTAGGTTTCAGCCTCAGTTCTCTGTGGAAGAATGAAACAAGTTCTCTCCACTCTCAGGTGAGAAGATGACAGAAGAAGAAGTAGACGAACTCATGAAAGGTCAGGAGGACTCAAATGGCTGCATCAACTATGAGGGTAGGTGCAAGAGTTCAACATCCATCCTACATTTCTCCACTCTCTTACAGTTTCATTACAGTGGGCTTTTAGCTTCTCAGGAAAATCAGACAAAGTTCCAGCTGAGTTAGTTCAGAAGGCTTTTGTGTGAAAAGGACTGCAGCAAAATGCGTATCCTGCAGTCACACCATGCAAGACTCGATTCAGCCACAGCAGAGGAGGCTGTTTTGGTGAACACCAAATCTCTAGACTCTCACTTTCTGTAGAGCAGTTGCAGTGACTGTATCCAATAGTTACTGTTTTATCACATTTAAGCAAGAAGAGAGCTTGATTTGTACAACATTAAACTCTTAAAACTTTCTGTCACCGTATCTAATCAAATCTGACCAGGTACACATTTTTAATACCATCAGCAATGAGAAGTTGTTAATTTTAGAGTTAATTCCCAAGGTAACATTTGCTGCTCCTTCTAACCAGCATTTCTGAATTTTTTCCACAGCATTTGTAAAGCACATCCTGTCTGTCTAAGAGGAATTCTCCAGGTACCAAAGGGTATGTTCTTCTCATTCACACACTTAACTTCGTTTGTTTGCTATGTTTAAAGGCTTCTATACACCCATGGCCACCATAGGCTACAAAACTGTGATATCAACATATCCCCAACAATATGAAAAGAATAAAATGAGACAGTTGCTCAAGAGCAAAGATAGCAGGAGTGCAGGTTCCTGGTTCTTGTTCACAGCCGTGTAAACCATCAGCGTTTTTTCAAACACAATGCAAACTGACAGCCTGCAACATTTATCCTACAAGCACAGCTGAGATTTTTTCCCAAAATGGAAATCAAAGCAACACCTTCTAATAATTTCTGTTAAGATAGAGTGGTCTGAATACTTATGTGTGCTACTGAGAACAGGTCTTCAAACAAAATAATCATCTGAAGAAGAATATTGTCATAGTCATGATCAATACTCAATTATTTAACACTTCTCCTACAAGTAGGGGAAAATAAAAAGAACAATAACAACAACCCTCCCGCCCCCTAACTATGCCACTATTTTGTCCAGAGGAAGAAAAAAGAAATAACCCACAAAAAACTAACCCCAAAACAGCAGCTGTCTTTAAAATGCAAACAAACTATTGTGGGCTCATGTGAACTGTCAGTTATTCTATCCAAGAAAATACACATTCCTGACTGTATGAAACAAACACCTCAAAACAGAAATCAAGGGCTCAGTTTGTCATTTTGCAAGTGTTTCTTCAGCCAACATTGACTTCAAATACATTTCTCCCATTCCTTTCCAGAACAAGCCAAATTCAGAAAGACCAGATGGCACTCGAGATTTGCCTGAAATTCTTTCTCAGTCTGTCACTATCAACATGGAAACTGCATAGAACTGGATGATATTACTCCAACCCCACCATTTTTTACCAGCACATCCATGGGTATCACCTTTAGGTCATTACATTTTCATTTAAAAAACCTGGGCTTTTACCAAAGCAAACTACATGGAATAAACTCTACCATCCAGGGTCCATCCATCCCAACCATCTCTTTCCATGTTATTTGCATTGAAACAATGTAATTTCTTGGAAAAATAAAGCATCCATAAATCCTTGTGGTCACTTCGTGGCTATGAAGTCTTTTTTTTTTCCCATCTGCTCAAACTTACTCAAAGCAGCATTCAGCAGTTAATTTATTTTCCCTGTATATTGCATACCAAAAAATAAAGTTTTATTAAAAAATATAAGTACAGACATTTCCAGTAGGTCACTTTACTTGATCTGAATGAAAAATTCTTTGTTTGGGGTCTGGGAGGAGGGGAATTAATTAGGTCACTACTACCAACATCAGCATTTACAACATTTTTGAGAGAAGAAGACCAGGTATCTGTTGTCCAAACGGTAAGATCCAAAATCAGGCAGGGTGGCCCTGCTGCAAGGGACCTTGCAGGGCCACTTTTCCAGCAAAATCTTCTTTGTTCTGCTGCAACAGCAGGTAAACAGCACTATTATGAAAGAATCCTACCTGCTGCCTTTATTTACAGCTTTCTGGACAACTAAAAAGTGCAATCAGAAGCTATGGCCACCCTGAAATGCTCAGTAACTGGGAGCAGGCCCAGCACCAGGCAAGAAGAGACCATCTACCCCTTCTGTAGCAACAGTGGAACAGCCATCACTCAGGGAAGTACTGTTACATCCCTGCCCTTAAATGTCACTCCTCTCTCTCCTTTAGTGTTCACGAAACTGCCTTAATCCTGCCTGGGTATCACCCTGTTCTATTAAAATCCTACTTTGCCTTCTTGAGTTGCTATGCACGAAATGAGCATAATTCAAGTGCCAACAGGTGCAGCGGGGGTGGCTGGCACCAGAATAAACCACAGCAGTTCAAACAACAGCTGCCTCTTTTCTGAGGCTTCCCAAAAAATCTCCCATTTAAACCCTCACCATGCTGGTACACAGGGCCAAATGAACCTGTGAATTATACCCTGCCCAGAGACTTATGCCAGCAGATAGCTTACTCAGGGTAGCAGTTGCTACACTTAAAATGCAAAAAACCCTAGATAGAAGAAAGAAGTAAAAAGGACTTATTAAACTTCATCCTAAAAGGGCAATTAAAAAAAAAGTGCAGGATACATTAAGCAGACACAAAGCACTGCTACACATCCTACTGATCCTCAACATCCTGTCTATACATCCATGCTTGAGGCAGTTTCTCTTTCCAAGAAACTGTGGATCTCAGTTGTTGGGAAAGCAAAAAACTAAAAACCAAACCAACATTTCATTATATAGCTTTATAGCCTGTCAGCCTCTTTTTCACACTGCCTTGTTAAAGCTGCACTGACATGTGGTCACAGAACCTGCCTAGTCCAAGGCTGGAAACAGCCCTTGAGGAAAGACTTATTTTTCCATCATGGGATTTTTTTGGAAATTTCAAGTTTTACTAACTTCTGAAATATTTGAGACTCAGGCAACTAACAAAGTGGGGTGACTTCTCATCACTGTAGAAGCAAACAGATTTTTAAGCCCAAAAGTTTTTAAAAACGCACGTTTTAATTTTTGTTTAAAACAAAATGCCAGATTATGAGACATAACAAAGCTGACGGTATATCTCTGGATTGTAATTGCAAGGAATCAAGGTAATACTAACTACACTACTCTCCTCAAAAATTAAAATGCAATTATTTGCATCGTTGCAGACAGAACAGATGAAAACCAAGAAAATACTTCTTTCCGTTTAAACTGAGAGTTTAAGCCTCCGAGTATTTCATAGAGCTGTACGGGGACTCAATTTTTATGCTATCCAAAGGTTTTAGGTATTTTTAAAAATTTCCACCCTAAATTGAGACAAATATCTGAAAAAAATGTTCACATTCTCATAAGATCTTAAATAACTCAATCATTTATAAAGAATAGCAAATACTTTATATGCTACTAGCCTCTTTCAGCTAGTGACAGCTTCAACATAAACCTTTTAATTTATCCATTTCGAAAATGAAGAAACAAGATGATTTGGAAACCTAATGACAAGGTGGTTTGGGGGCTTTTTTTGAAAAACACACAAAACTGTCTTAAAATCAGCTTTAATTTCATCAATAAATCCCACTGAAATGATACCCAATCAGAAAGCACAGTTTGGAAATGCATAAATAGCTTTGGTGTCTGATCTGTAGGAGAGCAGAAAAACCTCTTACTTTGCCTCAAAACCATTTAAAGGTTGACCTTTTTTTCAACCTACTGCCTCTATACAGTAGGTACAAGCATCACTCAGAACTGTGATGCTGGGGAATGCTCCTCACAAAAGGCTGCTTTCTCTTATATTTTTTGTTCACCTAAGGAAAGAAATACTCGGTACAATCAACTCCTCCAAGAGTGACTGAAGTCCCCAGCAGCTGAGGAAAGAAAGCCAGCCTGCATCTGTTCAGGCTCTGAATAGAAAAAGCAATTCTCAGTCCCTGTCACTGGACACCTCTTGCCATCACTACATTTGCTTTGTATTTTAAATAGAACATGGTTAATGAAATACTTTCCACTACTCCAACCAACTGACAGTTTAACTCCTTGGGACCAAGGCGAAATTCCCAGAGGAAGGTCAAGCTGAGAATCACCAGCCCTTGGTAGGCATCACTAGATCTAGCAACTGGCATGGGGAGCAGGGCAGCCTACAAAGGTTAGGTGGAAGTGTCAGAGAGTTTGAGGAGAGGTGGTCATTGGCTCCAAGGATATAATTCTGCTCTTGGCAGAGGCTGTATTCATTGAGTTAGCCACTATCACACATCTCCTCAGCTGTTTTTGCCAGGCCAGGGATAGCCAAGAAGCCCCTCAAAGAAGGGGTTCATGTGCATAGAGCAGAATGGATTTCAGACAGCAGGGAACTGCAAGAGGAGCAATGTCCCTCAATCTAGCACTGCTCAAGGGTCAAGGTTTCTGTCTAGGAAAAGGCAGAGGCTGTTTTCTACAACTCACAGTGCTTTTCTCTGAAAGTATTCTATACCCAGAAGTGTCAAGCATGTTATCAGCAGAAAGACCTCTTACGTGCAAGAGCTGAGTATCAGAAATATAGATGTTACTCTTAAAAGGAGCAATTGTTTTTGCACCCTATCAACATTCTCCCTAGTCTTGGGCTTTATTTTAATTTGTTTAGAAGAATGGTTTCCAGCCAGTGGGTGATGCAGCTCTGTGCAGAAACACACAAAGAGATTGGGGCATATGGACAGAAAGGGATATTTATCCCACAGCAGGTCAGGTATGCCTGATATGTCAAAAGACAACATTAGAGTATTGAACGCAGTGAGCTCCAGTCACTGCCCCAAACTCATTTGAGCAAAGATTGTTCAGACATGTCTCCTCAAAACCCTCTCTGTGGCTCTCTCTTCTCATTTCCAGGAGCTGCTGGACACTGGTCATTTTTCCCACTCACTTGTAGAAGAAACTGGGGAAGCACAGCAAGCTGTAACATCACCTGTGTCCTTCACACAGCTCTGCTAGCCCTGACCCTCATGGGGCAAAGGCAAACCCATAAGAAAGTTTAGCAAAGACATCCTCTTACTGGCAGGCAAACTTGTCTGTTCACATCAGTAAGACCTCTCAGCCTTCATATCTGTCTTCTTTACCTTAGTACTGAGGTATTTGTTAAAAGCCACATTACACACACTACTGTCTGAACAAACTTCACAAACGTAACCTTCCCAGTGAAGTACACTTGTTTCAACAGCAAAAGATTTTCCTTTTTCACACAGCTCCCCTCTTATGGCACTGCATATCTTTATTATAATTGTTCCACTCCAGCATGTTTTCAACCAAATCTCAGACTTAAAACACATTTAAGCACCCTTCTTCTGAGTAGTTCCAGTTTTGCATGTGTCTAGAAGTGGGTGGACCTTAGAGCAAAGTGGGTGTGACGAGGTTGCTATTCAAATCATTCGTGGGGGGGGAAAACGTGCCATTTTTCTGTTTCTTCCTCAGAGAAATTGCCAATGACCAGCACTCTGGACTCAGCTTCTGTGTTTAAATCATACTCTCTTTTGCATACTTTTATTATTAATACTGTTGCTTGTTAATTTTTCATCCTATTGCTGGTTTTTATCTCAACCCATAGTCTCTACCTTTGTCCCTTCCTCACCAGAGGAAGCATGAGGAGGGGAGCAGCTTATTTGGAATTTAATTCCCAGCTGGTCTTAAATCACCACACAAGTACTATCTTATTGTCAACACAATCCTCCCACATATTTAAATCTACTCCCTTCTGGAGCTAAGGAGGCTGACTTTTACAGGGATACAAGGAAATGCTCAAACATTTAACAGAGAAAATATACCTCTTTAGAAATATGTTATTTCTCATTTATTTTATAATGAAAAATGCAACACTTTCATTTACCCAGGCACTTATATTTACTTTAAAATGAAGTATCAAATGTTGCTGAAAATATCAAATTTCACACACATCTACCTTCTAGACTAATTGGCACAGTACATATCAGACCATGGTTTATTAGAGCATTAAACTGAATTTTTCATCAACAAAACCTATGGTTTGGGAGGATGGTAACGATTAGTTCTCAAACTATCATTTTTCCACCAATGTAGTAATAATGGGTAGCAGCACTCCTAAACCAAAGAGTTTGTTGTAAAAGAAATTGTATTGCCAGCCCTCTGAAAAGGCTTTGCACTAAGAAATGAATGAGGCAGATTGATAAACACAATAAAAAATCTTCTGTGTATTTCCTCAGAAGCATGGAAAGTATTTCAAGAGGGATTATTCACACTGCTTAAAAGAAATAGCAATAGCAATAGTTATTTACAATTGTACTTTTAAACAGAAAAATTCACTTTCACCATGTCTCCTTAGTTTACATGCATCATTTATTTTGCTGGAGAGTACAGTCTTATGCTGGATGAAAGGCATTTAGGCACAGAGAAATATCACAGGGTGAATTGCAGCCAGTGGCTGCAAGGAATTCAGCTCCTTCTCAACCTCACAAACATCCTTTGAAGCTCACTTGGCCTCTTCATGGTCTTGTGAGTAAAACTGACCAATGAGGAGCACATTAAGAGAGGGACCAGGACAGGGAGACAGCACAAAGTCTTGAGACAGTCAATGCTAAAAGCAAAACCTCACAGTGGCTCTGCAATTATGTTCTCCATAGCCACCTGGAACACTTTTCCTTGGTGTGCTTTTCCCTGTGCTGACCTTTTTCCTTTCACCTCCCTGTTGTCTGCAAAAGGTAGCAAAAGGAACTGAGTGTTGTGCCTTTGGTCTACATCAGAGCATGTAGGCTGGAACAATTTCCAACCTCTTTTGATCATACCTAGCAGGACAGGGCTATGTAGCACAGGTTATGTCCATTTTCCATTAAGGCAGGTCCTTAAGAAAACCAAAAGTGAGGAGGAGTGCCTAATATACTTCTACCTCACCAAGTCTGGCCACACTGGAGGTTGTTTTTCCATGGTTCTGCTACGAGAACCAAGAAATCACAAGTAAACCCCATGCACCACGTGGACTAAGAAGAGTAAATGTCTCCTTCATGGGTCCAATGAGATTTGTGAAGCAGGCTTGGATGTGAAAATGTGGAGAAACAAAGCACCTATAACTTGTTACAGTTGGGAAAAAAAGTCTCATGCACTTAAGCCAATCCCATTTTGAGGGTTTTGATCTTGAAACTTGATTCACACTTCATGCAGATATGCAGTTTGCAGCCACAGATTGCTTGCACTGAAGGGAAGGCTTTGTGATACAACCCATTTAAAAAAAGAGTTCGTTTTCATGATTACAGTGTTACTGAATTCAAAGCCCTTCTGGAACTGGCAGAGTTGCATGAGCCCCTTTTAAAAAATCTCAGCAGCATGGTCATTCTTAACTTTTCATGGCTGGATACTAAGGAAGAAAAAATAATGAAGAAACTCTGTAGTCAGGTATACCATTTAGGAAGGACAGTGCAGCACAGAGTTTGCAACCTCAAAAAGTTTAACTTTCTTGTCACAGAAAACCCCATTGGATGTCTCCTTCAGTCACATCCTCTGAAACAGCTCATGACAGTGATTGTCTCTGCCCACAACTACTGGTTTCATTTCCTAGAGCCTAACTAATTAACCCTCATCTACCCAGAACATTAAGTGTGTCTGGGGCCACCACTTAGTATTAAATGCTTGCAGCAGAGGCTACAGAGAGCCTGTGAGAAAATTATAAAACTTAACAAGAAATTATGACTGAAGAAAGCCCTAAAATAGCTGCTAAAAAGGAATTGCTATCCACCCTATCATTAACGTGCAAAATAGTGTAGAGATCTAGTAAGCAAAGTTTCTAAATTGTTTTCCAGAGTTCCTGGTACTGAGGATTCATTAAAAAGTCTCTCTTCTTTTAAGAGAAGTACCTCTTTCCAATTCAATTAATTGAACTCTTTTCCAAGGTGCAAGAAAATACTGTAGTTTTTCAATTCCAAAACCAGAAAAATAAGAGAAAGATACACCTCCTTCCAGGTAAAAGGGATTAAATGCTTCCTATGCTTTTGTCACCCAGTTCAGAATTCTGTATCATTCAAGAAACAACAAGAACATTGTGTATGTAGGCTGGGCTTCTTCTTAGGCTATTACATTCCTCAGCTTTACCCACTCAGAGACACAAGATCAAAATAAGTATTTTTTTTTATATTTCTAAGTATCAGCTCTATTTTCCAGACTATTTTCTCTGGAAGGCATTTTCTATGGCTCCTTGTGGCAAAAAACCCCATATTTTTTACTCCATGCTATATTGAACACAACCATTTTTCAAGTAGTTCCCCTTCATACAAATGATGGTGCTTATTAACTGCCTCATTAGTTTAAAAAGTGGTTTCAGTTCAGAGTTTCCCATCTGTAACCATCCTGTCTATTTCAAAAGCTAAGTCAGTTTTTAGAAGACAACAAATAAAACACTTGTGCCTTTGCTTAACTTTAAAGGTTTCTTCTGGTGTGTCCCTTAGTAATTCAGGATTGTACCCAATCTTCAGAGCAAAGATCAATACTCTTACTCACCTCTAATAGAATAAAAATCAGCAGTTAATAGACCATTTATATGGTATGAAGGCCACACAGCAAGAACACATTTTTGTAAGATCAGGATTTGTTACCTTCTTAGCAAATCTGCTCAGGCTGTGAAACAAGGCATGCCAGGAAGGCAGGCCAGTATCTAGGCAGGCTGAGTATAGCCCTGCAATCACAAAGGAGCCTTGCTGATCCCCACAGTAGGAATACAGCCATTCCAAAATGCCTTCCTACATTCTCTGAGCTCAACACCTACTCCTGGGCCAGGGTGGTTCTTGCCTAATTCGCGTTCTTGAAAGCAGCAAAGCACCTGTTAAAAAAGTTCTTCCCTCAGTGTAGATTAAACCCATTACATTAACTTACACAGTTTGGTAGTAGCGTCCATCGTGTTATTTCTGCCAAATTTGGTGCTACTTTCTTAGACACAGACAAATTCTCTCTCAACCTCTTGCTAAATGGGGGATAAAAAACCCCATATTTTTCTATTTGCCTGGACTAATAGGTTCTGCCACAGCTGATAAACAGCTATTTGTCTCAGTATCTACCACAATTATTGCAAAACATGGGAATGAATACCATGAACTTAAACACATACCTCTCAATCTCCTTTCACACCACTGTCTTGGGGTGATTTTTTGATGATACTTTATTCCCTAATCATCTGTTTTATGCCCAGAAATATCTGCAGTATCTTTAAGACAAACCAGGGGTGAGGTCAGAGCCTGGGAACACCGGGCACAAGCTCTCTTCAATCCCTCTCTCTCTCTGAGGTGCTGAATGTCTGGACATTGTGGACTGGGGATGCTGCATCGTTACTTTTGTTGGATTGGGGTTTTTTGCTAGCTTGAAGCAAGAAGTCTTTTTTTCCTTTCCATAGCCTGGAGGCTGTACTGGAAATCCTCTTGGTGACTTTTTGGTTTTTTGTTCCCCTGAACCGTTTTCGGCTGGGCTTGCTTTCCTTTTTGGCCTGTCCGGGGAGCCAGCAGGTCCGCCTTGAACCCGAGACCTCAGAGGAGCTGAACTAACACGAGAAAGGACATGAAAATCCACAAACTTTAGCTGCTTCAGGGAGGAGACCCACACCAGAAATACAACAGGTTTCCCCTCTGCTCTGGCCTGCTACATGAACTCCTTTTCACCCTCCCAGAGACAAAAGGCACCAGTCACCATTTTTTTTTCCAGGCCACATGGTCAGCTCGTGTATTTTTCTTCCCCAGGCATTTTTTGAGGGCTGTTTTTTTTTGGGTTTCTTTTTTTGTTCTGCTGTGGGTGGGTGGGAGGGTGGAGGGATATGTGGGGGTGGGTGTAAGTTTCCCAGAGTTCATATCTAGCATTTATTCAATACTTTTCTGTGCTTTGCAGGCATCCCCCCTCTCCTGCCCCACTCCCCCCACCTGCCCCTTTTTTTTTGTTTGTTTGTTAGTTTTGTTTTGGTTTTGGTTTTGGTTTTTTTTGTTAATAAACAGGTGGGTTGTTTTTTTTTTTCCCACTTTCACCCACTGGTATCAATTTCCTCTAACTGGCAGGAAAAAAAAAGGGAGTTATCTAAGCCCTTTTCTCTTCAGAGAAAAAGACTCATTCCAGGGCATTTCTGAATTGGTGAGGATGTTTTTAGGTAAGGGCTGATGTAAACTTGATTTCAGCCAAAGACCTTTGAAGGAAATACTGAGTAGCTCATTAGATCTACTGTATCCAAAACCCCAGTGACTGGTACATGAAATGATACATATGTGTTCTGAACATTAAAAAACCAAGCCAAAAAAAAACCCCAACAAAATGTTAAAAGTGCAGCGGAACTACAGATTTTGGGGTAAAGAAACCTTAGCTTCAAAACTACTTGGCACTTCTGAAAAACAAAATAGTTTATGAGGGCTGATCTCAGTGTTGTCTTTATCATTTGAGCTCTATTAAATCTGCCAAATGGAGCAGTTTTCTCCTAAATACCAAACCAATAACAAACATGAAGTCTGAAACTATAAGCATCAATACTGCTTGAACAGAGATGCTGTAAAACACTATTACAAGTATTTAATACCACAACACAGGATGCCATTCGTTTTGATTCTGATGCAATAAAAAGTACAGAGGTATAATTTCATCCTAACACAACTATAATACTTATTACACATCAAGGGAGTAGTTCTTTTCTGGGAGATAATGCCTTACTTGCACAGCCCTGTTTCATGCAATGCTTTCAACCTTCAGCAACACCTTAAGTATATTAATGTCTGCTATGTTCAGCAAGCACCTTTATGTGTCTTTTATATTCACAAACTGCTGCTCCAATCTATGTTGCTCAAAAACAAGTGCATTTTTAATGGTCTGCAGCTGATTTACACAGGACAAAACCCATTAAGAGACAAGCTTCACTGAAAATTTGAATTCTTCATAGCCCTCTTTGAGAGCTTTTACCCTGTGCCACATGCTAATGTAAATGCAAACTAATGAACCCCTGAGCAGTTGAAGCTTTCTTTGATATCAGACTTAACAAATTCTTCCCACAGAGGAAACCAGGACTTCAGTGTGTAACTTCTATCTTCACTTGGAGTGCTCCTTGAAACTGCTGCTCTTCTTGAGCTTTTGTAGAAGTGATTTTGAAATAATTTACTGAGCAACTCATATGGTCAAGCTCCAAATCAGTGCTGCTGCATGCTGAAAACTGCTGACAGCTATCTAGCTAACAGAAAAAGGTATGCCTGCACGGGCTTCAGGACAGCATCCTAGATTAGCAACCTTTTTAAAACATGTTAGTTTGAGGTTTCATGTTGGAAGACCCAGGGAAAACAAAATCTGTCCCATGGTGAGATATCACCTGCCACCATCACCTTCAGACCTGTCAAGTCTCATTCTCAGTTCATGAGACTCCCACACTTGACACCCACGTGCCTCTTTCTGCTGATTCCCAGCTAATGCTGGACCTCACACACAGGCCTTGGCGGGCTGTGGATCTCTCTGGTGTTCCCTGGCACATGCTGAAGGAGATGGCCCTCCCGCCAGCTGAGTGCCTATGTGCTACATGTGGTCAGAGAGCATGAGCACTGCTGTGGTGCTCTGCCAGGATGGAGGAACCTGGTTACCAGAGACTCATGCCCACTTAAAGACACGACCATTAGCTGCTGCTTGCCTCTGTCTGGCACATCATCTCACTCCCACATGACTGACATTGTGTGACCCCATACAAAGGCACACTAAGGTGAGTCACGTATCAAGGGAGAAGTAAGCTGAGAGCTCTACATCTTGTTCCACCTCTCCCTGCACTATCATGCCAACATAAAAAAGCTGGACGAAGAACATGGAGGTCCCCTGATGGGCACCCATGCTAAATTGGCACTGTATTCTTCTTGAAAAAAGACAGCACATCAGCTTTAAATAACCTACTCAGAAATCAAACCTCTAGGCTATTCATATCACGAATGTTGGACATGAGCAGCTGGACTCACTCTCTGCAACACAGACTGAAAGTCTAAAAAGGAAATAAAATACTTTACGAGAGAGGCCAGTGCTGCCCACTGTTTTGTTTTCAAAACCTCTGGTCAGATCCTGCAGCTTGGCTTTACAGACAGTATCACCACCAAATCTGGCAAAACAGAAGAACACAGGTAACTAGGGCTGTTTGAGCAGGAGCTCCCATTACCCATATACAGAGATAGCCGTCTGTCAGAAATCACCCCCAGGGCTGGGACATGGCGGCAAAGCTGTCAGGGGAGCTGCTCAGAATGATCATTCAAGAAGAACATAACTATAAGCAGATCTTCCACTTCAGATTTGAACCTTGAATGGCAAACATTATTCAAAGGTAAGCACATGATAATAAAGCTCTGAGAAAAATTAGGACAGTTTATCCAAGGGCTACATTTACTGGTAGTGTTTCACATTAAGTTGTCTGTTATCAAAATAAAATTCAACATGCCTATCCCTGTGGGAGAACACCCTTCCACAGCAACAGATGCTGCTGCAGACATAATAGGACTAATGATATCCCAGCTCAGGAATACACATGGAAAGTTGCAGGTGAATTATTTGACAGGAAAAAAATGCATACAATGAGACTTGTTTGCTCATTTCTTTAAAAGTTCTTTTACTTTGCAGTGGGAATGAAAGACTGCAAAAATTATCTCTTCTTTAAAACATAATTCTTTTTATATAGTTGTTCTTACCTGAATATAGTTGTACAGTCTTCATGCCTGGAGGATACATGTTTCTCAGATAAACATTAAGTTTGACAAAAACCAACTCAATTTTCATTTCAACCTGACTTACCCATGGAGCTCTGAACACTTGCAGGCAACCTACAATTCCTTTATTTGCTAACTTGCTATCTAGCAAGGCCGCATGCATTTTTTTTCAGCAAGATAATGATTTAAATTACATTTACTGCAGTAAGCATGTTAGACATTGTTCACAGCAAAGCAGACACCGAAGTGAATGCAGATCCTTTCCAGGTGTAGCAATGACTTACTAACACTGGAAGTAATAGAAAACATCATCCATCAATGAGTGACTGAAAAAAGACTGCTCAACCAAACCAATTCACAGGAAAGCCCAAATGTAACAAAGTCCTCAGATCAGGACTGTACACATTGTATGGTGTCTCTGACTTGGTGTCTTTACATTACACTGGCAACAGTTCTGGACCAGAGGAGTGAATATTACTACTTCTGGCTATGACAAGGATCACAGTGTTTATCACAGAGTAACAGAGATCTGTGCAGTTTGGAGTGTCAAAGGAAAAGGTCTGCCACTAACCTAGCAGGGGAGAACTACTAATTTGGAACAATTTACACCAAAAACCTAGGGTGAACTGAATCCTCTCCTGAGTCATCTATACCAGAGTTCAGAAAGGAGGGACAGGCCATGTACTGGTGGGAGATGACTGTAACAAAGAGAAAGCATCACCATGAAGGGAGGAAAATAAGTATTAGAGATTCAATCTGTGACTATGCCTCCAGGAGGAACAGAGGTGCAGGGACCTACCAGATAGGGCTAGGAGGGAGTACAGTACCCTCACTTAATCCTGGCTCTGCTGTGTCTCTGTAAAGACCTGTTACACTATTGCAAGAAAAGCACAATCCTGAAGTGGAAACTGCATCTGTAAGGAGCAACGATGCATTTGCACTCTCTGACCTGTTGCAGAATCTACTTCTACTCTGTTTTCTGCAAGCACATTAAAAAGGAAAAATATTGTTCTTAATGCCTTATTTTTTGTAGTCATCCTTCTTCCCCCAAAAATGCCAAATGTCAATCTGATTGCCACTGTCTAAGGTATTTCCTGATCCCAGAAACTGACCTTGAAGCCTGGACAAAACTTACTTTTCTGTGGCTTAGGACAAGATCTACCATCTCTCAGCTCTGTTACAGTGCATAGGTGCATAAGTGATGGGATATGTCCTGCCAGATTTTCTTGCTCCAAGAAAGCTACTGTAAATTGGGTGACCTGGAATCCCTGGGAATGCAAATTTCCCTGTCAGCCTCCTGCTTGTCAATTGAGCTATAACCAAGGTGTTTGGCTTACCCAGGAGCCTACACCAGCTTAAGGAGGCACTTTCCAGGAGGCTGTACCTGACAGGACCTCATAAGCATTGCCAAATTTTACCTCTAGGCATCCAAGTTTAGTAATCCCCAACAATCTCCTTTTAACTTGTTCCCTCTCAACTGCTCCTGTGTGGTTCCCTCCTGCCTACTCTGATACGATGAGATCAGACTGCCAAATGAAAAAATAAGACAAGTTTCACAAGTTTGCAGGCTGCAACTGGTTTTGTAATGCAGATGCTTCCTTCTGTAAGTACAGACAGCTCTGTATATTGCCAATGTGTCACACAGAAAACATCACCCCTCATCGAGAGACATTGCTGCTTTCAGACAGGCACATCCATAGGAATTCCTGTAGTGCCATCTCCTGGCTTTAAGACGTAGCAACACAGTAGCTGAAAATACTTTTATATCTGTTAAAAAACTTTACAAGTTTAGACTATAGATCAATATAAAAAAATACCCAAACCATAAGCATTCTTTCAACAGATTTTGCACAATTCACTCTCAGTAAAGTATTAGTTTAAAATTATGAAGTTTTGAAAAATATCTTCTGTTCCAATCTGCTTTGCACTTCGAAACTTTTCAGCATTTATTTCTCATCAAACATCAAACTTCAAAACTTCCTTTCAGCTTAATTTTTTTGTATCATCTTATGGCTCCAGAGGGTAATTCCTGAGAGTTCCACAATACAACACAAGAAGTGAGGGAAGTATGTAAAACCCCAATTATGAGAACTGTATATAATTTTAACCCCTTATTTAGTAATGATTAGTAACATGTATTTTCTAGATATCAGATCTAGTTATTAGATCTCTGTAGCATATCTAGTTATATCTATCAGTTTGTAGGTCAGGGTATTGTTGGTAAAATAAATTGACAGAAGCCCCTTTCTTTGAGAAAGATGCCCATTCATGGCTCAAAACTCTCCTGAAATGGCTGACTTGGGAGAGTATCCTCTGTCAGGACTGTGGCCCATGCAGCAGGGTGACCTCAGGAGCCAAAGGGATGAAAAACTATGAGCAGACTATTAAATCTCTATCCTTCTCCCCACTTCCAGTGGTTTGCTCTTCCGTAAAGTAATGCCTGCTCTGATATTGAGTGCCCCCCCAAGATGTGAATAAGTGTTTGAGTAAAACTTTGAACTTTTTGGGGTTTTTTTTTCAGTTGTTAATCAGTACAGTTATGAGCATTGCAGTAACTGGGGGAAAGGTAATCCTGGCAGTGGGAGACTGTGACCATTGACTCACTGACTCCCTGCTCAAAATAGACTCCAGGCTCAAACAGAGGGAAGAACTGGCCATGAGGACTAATTTGCATGAGAAGTGAGAGCTATAACTAGAAAATAGGGAGTTGAGTCCCAATTAATAGAGGTTATGTAATAAAATGTATGCCTTTGTGAAAGTCTATAAATAGTGTAAAGCTTTGATGAATGGTGAGCTAGCATTTTATGGGTTACCACCTAGCTCCCTACTTTATGCAAACTAGAATAAAGAAATAGAAACCTGCCTCAGTGTGTCAACAGGTGCTGTGCAATGGGCAACACTCAGAACAACACCTCGTTCCTCAGGAAAGCCCCTGAAAGCAATAATCATAATCGGCCTAACTTAGAGAACCAGCACTCAAAAAAAAAAAAAAAGAAAAAAAAGCACCCCTGAAAAACAAACAAAAACCCCCAACGAAACAAAACAGAGAGACCTGGAATGGTTAGATACATGGGCTGAGTCCAATAGGATGAAGATTAACCAGTCCAAGAGCTGAGTCCTGCATTTTGGACGCAACAACCCCCTGCAGTGCTATAGGCTGGGAACAGAGTGGTTGGACAGTGCCCAGGCAGAGAGAGAGCTTGGGGGTGCTGGTCGACAGCCGACTCAACATGAGTCAGCAGTGTGCCCAGGTGGCCAAAAAGGCCAATGGTATCCTGGCCTGGATCAGGAATGGTGTGGCCAGCAGGAGCGGGGAAATCATTCTCCTCCTGTACTCGGCACTGGTGAGGCCACACCTTCAGTGCTGTGCCCAGTTCTGGGCCCCTCAGTTCTGGAAGGACATGGAGACACTTGAGTGTGTCCAGAGGAGGCAACAAGGCTGGTGAGGGGCTTGGAACACAAGCCCTACGAGGAACGGCTGAGGGAGCTGGGGTTGT
>JAHLSL010000076.1:1843234-1860010 GCA_025920805.1 Petroica traversi | reverse complement strand
GCGGCCTCCTGAGGGCCGCCGGCTCCCGGCCCTTGTCCGCCCAGCCCAGGTGAGAGGGACCGGCCGTGGTGGGCAGCGCTGGGGGGGAAGGCACGGATCCCTGAGGGAGGGTGAGCGGTACTGAGCTTGGGTTCCGTAAAGAGCGGGGTGAATATCTTTGCCCACCCGCTTGGGGCTGTCTGTATGTGCTCTCCGTTCTGAGTGCCCGCACCTGTGTGTGTGCGTGGCGAGTGTGGGCTGTGTACATGGCGGGAGGGCTGCAGGCGCTGTGTGTGCACATTTGTGTCTCTGTTTGTGTGTGTGCCCCCATCGCTGGGAGAGCCCGGGGCCGCAGCGCATCCGTCGCCGGTGTCCCCCGACCTTTGCTCCAGTTCGGGAGCAGCAGTCCCGTGCTGGCAGGTGACACCGGGCGCGTCCTTGCCCGGGCACCCTCGGGCTCGGGGCTGGCGGGCGCAGAAAGGCAGGAGTGCGATTACACCTCCGCAGACCTTCCTGCTGTCTTTCCCGAGTCTGTCGTGGAGGATAAGGGAGCAGCCAGGCCCTTCCCTGTGAGACATGTCAGGTGTGAGGCACAATTAAACAAAAGGATGGGCTTAAATAAAGCTCAACATCATCTGAAACTGCTTTAAAAATAAGGTAGAGCTTTTGAGACAGCCACTGTGTGTCTAGCTTTGAGGGTACAAAATACTCAACAAGCAAGTTGCTGTATCCATTTAAAAAAAAATATTATTAGAAACAGATAGAGTCTGTGTTTCCGGGGGATTATTGCACTGGCAGAACTTGAGTAACTACGTGTGGTAGTAAATAAAGATTTGTGTCTCTATAGCAGAGTAAATAAGCAAAGGCTTAGCTGCGTTCTGTAAGACTACACACAGGTGATGTGTGGAGAAGTGAGAGATTAACAAAAGGGTTTGAGAAAGGAAAGGTGAATGCCTCTTCCGTGTTCTCAGCTCTGTACTTAAAATTTCTGATGTTTCATGGCAATACAATAAAAGCAAGTCAAAAGAATCCAATGCACAAATGTAAGAAGTGAATTTTCATTTCTGCCTTAAAGTAGTATGTCACCCTTGATGTTCCAAACCCCAGCAAAAGCATTATAACTCCTTCTTTCTTCATTTGTAATTATACTTTATACAATATAAATATACAATACTTCCCTTGTGTGGTTTCTACTACTGACATTTACCACTATTCTGGTTTTTATTTTTTTGTTAAAGCATTCTTTTATTCTTGCATATGTTTTCATTATGGTAACTTTATTCTTTTACCTGTATATGTATTGCTATGGTTTTTAATTTATTTGAAGTGTTAAGGATAAACCAGCCTTGCTTTATCTCCATTAATAGTCCAGTGGAGGGCAGTGTATGTTACTTCTTTGTATCATGGATGTCATTTAGACCTAATGGTGTGCCCGAGTTGGGATGTGAACTGTGTTTAGTAATACAGGTGTTTCCTCCCTTTTAAAAGGGTTATGCAAATAGGGTACCTGTGTCCTAACAGATGCATAATTTGTCTTTTTTAGTCCTCTGCAAACAGAACAGCTTGGCACAAAGCGCCTGGAACCATCTTCTGCTAAAACTTTGATTGATATAGGCACTCGGAGGATCTTCTCATCAGAGCATGATATCTTCAGGGAGAGTGCCAGGAAATTCTTTCAGGAAGAAGTGCTGCCTTTTCACGCAGAGTAAGATTACCTCTTAAACATTTTGGTTTGCCAGAATTCATTTTTCCCCAAAATGCTTTTTGCAGTGTTACTCCTGATACAATAGGATATAAAGGTTATTAGTTTTCATGGACAAGCTTTCTATTTCAAATTTATCAAATTAAAACAAACTTGTGAAAGTCACGTGTGAAGGAAAATCTCACATAATCAAAATTGAATCCTTTGAGCTCCAGTGTAGGCAATCTGGCACCCTCATCTTAGGCCCATGAGCAGACAAATGCAGTTTGCAGAGTTGAAGCAAAGTTTTCCTGCCTGGAGGATTAACTGACACAGATGTTTTGGGGGTAGAGGTGGGGGACAGTTCACTTCCCACACTGTTGGGAAATAGTCACTGTAACAGGCTTTGATCATGTCTCTAGGTTACTGTCTCTCTTGCAGTAGATTTTGTAGCTACGTGCAAGTACATATAGCATGGTGAGGTGAATTATGTATTATTGAGAAACTTGCGCACGACATCTTTGTTTGAATGTCTTTATTTTTTGTTTCTGTGGAAATAGTTACATTTTCTGTACAGGGTAGAAGTGTTGTAATTCCACTGACCTAGAGCTGGGAGGGTGGTTTTAGCCCTTATTTTAGCCATATCAAATCATATTATAGTGGTGAAAAGAAATTAACTCAGGATATGGTTTTGAACTGAAAATGTCAAGTTTGAGTAGTGTCTTAAGCAATTTCTAGTTTACTTGAAGTGAAAACAGCAAGGGATAGTGAGGGGCTTATTCTGAAATTGCCCTGCTAGATGAGAGTATCCTGACACAGTGTGTATCCACAAACAGCTGAGATGCCTCAATTGAGTGTGTGGAACATCATGGCTCTAGGGCAGGAATGAGCAGCAGGAGGCTTACAGCAGGGTTGGTGGCAGCTATTTTTTTTTATCCTCAAACCACAACCTTATAGTAGTATGCTCTTCCACTGTACAGTCATATGCTGTCAATAAAACTAGATGTTTACCCTCATTATGTGTTGGGAGGACTTCCAGGGCAGGTTTGTGTACATGTATTGGCTCTGCTTGAGGTTGCTGAAGATCCTATTTGCCATCTTGCTGACACAGCAATCTCTTAGGGAGGCTGGATCAAGCTGAACTTGTATTCTTGCATAACTTCAATGGCTGATGAACCACCCTGTCCTCATACCTCTCAAGTAAATAAGGAGGCTTCAGGCACTGTATATTTTATCTTCACCTGGGCTGAGGTGAAGAGACAACTGTAGCATCAGTGAATGTAACTGTGGATTATTGTGAGGAGGAGAAGCTTTGGTATTGGGTGAAGTAGAAACAGGAATGTTCCTGAAAGTGGGGATCAGGGGGAAAGCAAAGATTGTAAAAAGAGATTTAAGATTTCCAGTGTGGAGCAAAAGCTCTGTGAATCAGCTTAAATTCTGGAACAGATTGCCCAGAGAAGCTGTGGCTGCCCCATCCTGGGAGTGTCCAAGGCTAGGTTGGATAGGTCTTGGAGCTGTGTTAGTGAGAGGTGTCCCTGCCCATGGTAGGGGGTGAGAACTGGATGAGCTTTAAGGTCCCTTCCAATCCAATCCATTCTGTGATTCTATGATTCTGTTTTATATGTAGGACAAGATACTTGATAAACTGTGGGTAAACAGCTATGGTATAGCTCTGCTGCACACAGGTGTGTCAGAGGAATGTCTCTGATACAATCTGTTTACCATATAATTTTAAAATTGTGGTATTAGAAAAAAAAACATTTAAAAAAGAAAACCTGTACCGTTATTGGCCATCCAATGTTCTCTTGAATTGGCAAACCCCATAAGGAGTTTTCCAAGAATAAGTGATTTCTGGGATGTTAAAGTTTACAATCTGTGAGCAGATAAGCCTCAACTATCTATTTACACAAACTTGAAAGTACCTTAAAGCAGTAATTTACCAAGATACAGTACTGACTCATAAGTGCACAGGTACAGATTTTTATACAAAACTGACTAATACAGTATCATTTGGTTCTGATAAAGCATTTTTTGTCAGTAGAGTTAAAGATATTCAGGAAAGATGCTGATATGTTATACTCATTTTTTATGTAGGTAAACGTACATTTGTAAATGGAATGTCAGGAGTATAAACCTAGGACAGACCTGCCTATAATTATCCAGATGGCTAAATTGCCTATATCCCAGTCTGGTATAAGAGTCATAACAAGTCTTAATGAAATCCTGGTTACACATTGAAAGCAGGAGCTCACACTTGCCTTACAGTTGGTGTTCCTGTAATGCCAGTGGCATCTGTGGACTTGGAAGATTAGAAACTTTGTGATTAGGCTGCTGCTTCTTGGCTGTGACATATAATTGTCTGCGTACCTTCACACTGTCTGTTGGTGTTCTAGTGTGAAGCAGCAGCCATGGGGGGTTCAGTGAGTAACCCTGGTTTTGTGTTCACTTTGCAGATGGGAGAAGAATGGCCAAGTGAGCAGGGAGCTCTGGGAAAAGGCTGGACAGCAGGGTTTGCTGGGTGTTGCTATTGCTGAAAAGCATGGAGGCATCGGAGCAGATATTCTCTCTTCAGCCATTGTCTGGGAGGAGCAGTGAGTACTAGATGATTCAGGGAGAATTTCAATGATCATATTGTTTCTGACTTGTGTTTTTTTTTTTTTCCATAAGTTAACACCATTACAGACTACATTTGCTTACAGAAAATGGTGTTGCCTTTCCTGTGGAAAGGATAGTTTACCTATGTGTAAATCCCTCTTGTTTTAAGTATTCTGGGTCATTGTTTAAGTAGTAAGTGTCATAATGCTCCACTGGCTTTGTGACTGGGGGAAGCATGTTTTTTTAGCCTCATAGGTTATGTACTTATTTGGCTGTGAAATTGCATTCTATAAATAATGGTAAAAGTGCCAGAAGATCTCTGAGAGTTCTGTGTAGTGGGGTTTTCTTCATTATTGGGTCTGTGTTGTAATGGTACAAGTTCAGTGTTCAAGTCTTTGGTGGTACTTTTTTCTGAACTTCCCCCCTTCCATTTTTTTCCAGGATGTATGTTAACTGTACAGGCCCAGGGTTCAGCCTTCATTCAGATATAGTCATGCCCTACATTGCAAACTATGGCTCTGAAGAACAGATTAAACGCTTTATCCCCCAAATGATTACAGGCAAGTGCATTGGAGCTATTGCCATGACAGAACCTGGGGCTGGCAGGTAAGCCAAATACTAAAACAATGGTCTTAATGTGATTTGCTATCTGTTGATTTGTCAGTGAAAAACATTCTGAGCTTCCTGGTTAGTTACTTTACAGACTAGACTACCCTACATTGTAGGTAAGACTCAAAAAACTTGTTATAGATTACTTTATTGCAGCTTTGTCATTTCAAGATAGTAGCTCAGAGTCCATTTCTATATTGTCCCACTGTGGCCAGTGTTTTTTGTGTTTGCAGTCTGGGTTTATAATTACCAACTTGCTTGTCATGTGAACATACTTATAGCATGAAGCACAGTCAGCAGGAAATTGCATTCCTTGATAAAGAAGGCTTGGCTTTACTATTGGCTTTTTCTGTAGAACAGAACATGTTGCTCTTCTTTCCTCTGAATCCTTTCAGAGAAATATCCCTTCTTGCCCAGCACACGTTTGGCGTAGACACAGCTGATCTGACCAGTTTCCAAAAGAGAGAGGGGCACATGAAGTGCAAAACCCGTTGGTGTCATGTTTCTACAAATGGCAGATGTTGCTCATGGCTTTTCACAGAGCCTCCTGATCAGGATTGAGCCTGTTTAGAGGATGTGGTTTTATCTGGCGTTTGTCATCTGAGGCATACTGGTGTAAGTGGATGCTGACCTGTTGATGTCAGTATTTGTATTACACCACCTCCCACATACAGAGATGGGGAAATGGGACCTCATGCTCCTGTATGGTTGGATAGTTTTATCATCCTTTTTCATAGTGTATTTGTGGTTTCTGTTACTCTCAGCTACTTCACAATGTCACACTATCCTCATCTGTTTTCACTGAGCCCATCCCTGGATGGTATAAAATCTACCTTATTTTGTACTGGATAGAATTCAAGTTACAAATTGCTTCTTCCAGAATGATTTTTTTGAAGGACCTTTTGAATTTCGTTTTAGCGACTTGCAGGGAATACGGACATATGCAAAAAAAGATGGAAGTGACTGGATTCTTAATGGGAGTAAGGTAAGTGCACTGGCATATATACTGCTCATAGAGTTTAGGAACTGAATGCCTTTAGCTGAATGCAGCAGGATGTTCACCACTCTTAGCATTTCCTCCCAATACTTTTGGTTTGGGTTTTTTGTGTGGGTTATATTGTAGGTGGGGTTTTCTTGTTCCAGTTACATTTTTTTATAAGTCTTGAGATATGTCTGTTGCAGGCATTTTACAAACTGATTTATGGAAGGGCCATCTGAGTCATGGCACCAATTTAATATTTTGGATCTGATGGCAAATCAAACCACTACAGTTAATTGGTGTTTCTGCCCGGTTTTGAACTGGACCCGATACAATTTGTATAGGTTCTGTTTGTAGCTTTAAAATAAGCCTGTTAAGAGGCTTGTTTTCCCTTAAACTCTGAAGAAAAGAGGAAAAAGTGTGCTGTGTAGTATGAGCAGTATGGTTGTTAGTTCTGATGTTTAACAATAAAATATTTACACTACTGCTGTGAAATCTTCTATGGCCTGAGTAAAAGCTTATGTTGCTGCAATACAAACTGTGGAGTCTTTATTCAGGAGGTTGCTGGTCATGTTAGAAAAAAACCAAAACAACTGTATCAGATGCTCTCACTGTTGTCAAGCTGAGGCAAAGCCTTTTTTTTTCCCATCATAATGAAAAATAAGCAGGCAGAAATAGTGTTGAAGTGGGAGTGTGGGTTCAACAGGCCATTTTTTTTCAAAGCTATGAAATGTCTTAATCTTCTTTTGTACTGCTGTTGATAACATAGTACTGACAGAGACTATGTCTTAGGAGAATTTCAGTGGTGAAAATGTGTGCAAGCAAATACATATGCATAGGTGCTAAAAAGATGTTCATGCTGCTCATTTGAAGCCAAGCAGGACAGAAAGCTTTCTTTTGCTGGAAGTTATCCATTTGACAGGAGTTATTTTACACGACAATAGTAAGCAATTGTGACAAGAAGCCATTGATAGTTTTGAGTGTTACGCCTTACTAATTTAATTTCTAGACAAGTGAACTTCTTTATTTATTTAATATCTACATTTGATACTGTAGTCCTTCTTTATCATGGGACAGACAAAAGAAGCAGATCTGTGCATTCTTTAACTTCACACTTCTGCCTCACATAATACTTCTCAAATTAATGTCTGCCTTGTTCCAAAACACTTAATGTCAAAAGCTTGAAATTCTTTTGGACACTTGAACCTTGCCTTTCAGTTCACCTGTGAAAGTGTTAATATAATTTTACTTTCTGCTACTTGATGGTCTCTTCTAAACTCTATCCACCTTGCTTTATTCTAAGTTGCCATTTTTTACAGGTGTTCATCACTAATGGTTGGATGAGCGACGTAGTGATCGTGGTTGCAGTAACAGACCGGGAGGCCCGATCCCCTGCTCATGGGATCAGCCTTTTCCTAGTGGAAAATGGAACAAAAGGTTTCATCAAAGGACGCAAACTGAACAAAATTGGCCTGAAAGCTCAGGTGAGTTCATTCAACCTCTAATGCAATAGGCTTGGAGAAAGTATAAACCCACTTAATGCCTGGCAGCTGCTAAATGAATATAAGGTGGAACTAAGGTGCTATTCTAGTAGTTAGACTTTAGAGCACAGTCATGCAACATATGTATCCTGATTTTGCCTGTGGAAGTCTGAAGCATGTGATGTGCAAGGAGAGGGTGAGGAAGCTGGATGTGTTTATCTGAAGAAGGCTGGAAGGACAGGATCTTACTGATGCCTTTAGCTATAGAGATGGTGGGGACTGATTCTTCTTTGAGGAGCAGAGTGAAAAGGAGAGTGGTAAAGGAGACTAGTTACATTAAGAAAAATTCTTCGTAAGTATTAGGAAAAAAAGTCCATCAGGAAAGTGATTGGATACTTGCACAGTGGCTGAGAGAGGTCCTGGAACCTTTGTCTTTTGAGATTTGGAAAGCTTAACTAGACAAGGCCCTAGGCTGTTTGTTTTTCTGGAGCTACTCTGAATAGGATGCAAGCTAGATGGCTTCTGGAGGAGCCTTCCAGGCTAAATAACTCTGGGATTTCAAGTTAAAGTGTACAATAGCAAGAAACAATAGGACAACATTAGTTTAATAGGATGAGAATATCAAACTCTCAATTGTGGCATTTCAAATCCTCTCAGGACACAGCAGAGCTGTTTTTTGAAGATGTGCGGTTGCCAGCCAGTGCCTTGCTTGGAAAAGAGAACAAAGGCTTCTACTATCTGATGGCAGAGCTCCCTCAGGTAAAAGGAATGTGAGTGTTTGCTGTCTGCAGGAAGAGTCAGAGACAGTTTTTGTCATCAGTCGTGAAGTTTATGTATTGTGGTGAGCCACCTGGGTGGCCGAAGCAGGATGCCTTTGTAAAACCCCAAAACATTTCTGTGGGTTAAGCTCACAGGAGAAATAGTGACCAGATATTCTCAAGTGGTCAAAATTACACAAGTTTACTGACAAAATATAGAAAACCAAGGAACTTTGACAAAGGATGTAGTGCAACATCCAATTAACATAAAACACTTACCATAGCATTAACTTAGTCTGTTTAACTTCGCAACGTTTAAACTCATCCATCGTTACATTACCCAAAATGTTCCATGAAAAGAGAATAAGAAAAAGAAGAAATTGAGAAAGATAGATAGAAAAAGTATAGGAAAACACACATATAACTACCAGTTCCTGAGTTCCGGTGATGATGAGGTAGAAACTCCAAGAGGCTGATAGGGTCAAGACATTGTCACCTTGTAGTCAGCCTTTTAAACCCAGAGCCACCCTGGTCCTCCCTGCAGATGGGACTTTGGTCACTTGGCCACTCAGGAGCTGGCTTAGGCAGACTGGGGCACTGCCTCCAGTGTGCCACAAGTGACAGATGCTGCAGGGCTGGGACACTGTAAGGCTGGGCTGTGGGTGTGGTGTGCAGAGCAGGACACGCCCCACCAGAGCAGGGCCCAACCTGCCCCCCCTACCCCCACACATGCGTCCCAAAATACCTTGAGGCATCAATCTTTTCCAGTCTCTGACAGTCTTGTGTGTAGTGTTTTGCTGATACTGCTGATTTTTAACTGAAGCACGCAGTGCTAGGTGTAGAATTCTTTGGGCATCGCTAAAAGTCTTGTTATCCCACCAGCTCAAAGCCAGATCTCTTAACAACCAGTTATTAAAGAACCTGAGGGTAATGTATTAAAAAGAACATACCACAGATTTCTTGTGTACTTCTAGTATGGAAGTACTTTGCTTAGTAAATTAAGTATAGCTTAGACGTCTCTGATTCATTTGTCATTCTAGTTCAAGAAACAAGCACTGCTATTCTGCAAGTAGAAGCATATTAAACTCACATGGAACTCTGTTCATATAACAAATTAAAGAAATTGTTTAGCTGCCAAAATACCTTGCTAGTTTACAACTTAGTTTATGGAGTTTTGGAATTATTTGGGAGGACGAGGAGGCAATGTGATTTTTCAAAATGCGTCTGTGCTTTGTCAGAGCTATGACATTGTATTTACCTCATTTGGGAAGTATAATGTTTTAAATTTTATACTGTGAGTAAATACAAAACCTGATCAAAGGAAATAATCTTTTACTGCTTTAAATAGATGTGTTCATGAACACATGTAATGCATCAAACTGTTTCAATGTTGCTAGAAACAACTGTCCTGCATTTAGTTTTTGTTTTTCACAGTGCAGTGAAGAAGGAAAAACAAGCCATTTTTGTAGGGTTTTTTCCCCTAGAGTTGTCCTGTTGAAATTGTTAAATACAGTTGTTGTTTAAACTGAGCAGTGGAAGCCAATAATTGATACAGAATCTGATGTGAATTTTTCAGTTGGTAAGATTCCTGTGGTCGATCTGTAGCTATTTTTTGACCCATTGTGATGGAGTGTTACCCTGGTAAAGACTTAAAAGTGAGCTTTAGATAGCAAGGCATTTGTTCCACTTGTTAATTTCAGTAATGCAGTGTATCTGGTTTGATATTTTATGTGACTTCTGTTCCCACTCCTGTAATGAACAACACTGAACATCTGTGTCCTAATTGTGCATCTGATGCGGAGAAATGTAGGACTAACTCAACTGGATTCTGTAATTTGTGTTTCAAAAGGAAAGACTGCTAATTGCTGATATGGCTCTTGCTGGCTGTGAATTCATGTTTGAAGAAACAAGGAATTATGTGAAGCAAAGAAAAGCTTTTGGGAAGACAATTGCACATTTGCAGGTGAATTAGAACTGATAAGCTTGTGTACAGATTCTAGCGTGTGTTTGCTGTACATCTGTGTATGTAAAGTAGCGACCAAGTGAAAATCACTGGGCTGTTTGGAAAGGATTATTTTCAAAGCTTTCAGTGTTGGACTGGCTGTTTTTTGCCTTCGTACCCATTGTTCATTTTTGACATGTAAAAATAATATTTTTTTAAAGCACCAGAAAAGCCTTATTGTATGTATTTTATGACTTGTGTAGGTAATGTCCCAGCAGTGGTGCTTCTGAGAGGGAAATAGTTAGGCAGGAAGTATACTGACTCCTTGCTGCTGCTAGGAATGATTCCCTTGTTGATCTTAGGCTTGCATTTTACTCCCAGAGGTTCTAATCACAGGATCCATCACCCCTGCCTGTACTTGTCTGCCTGAAATCCTGGGGACTGCCTGTGCAGACAGTGTGTTCCTCTGCACACAGAGCATTGCAGAAAAATTACTTTGGAGGTTGCTGCAGGTGGGGGCTCCCAGCAGAGACCTTGCTGCCTGGGTGCTGCAGAGGTACTTAAAGAATATTGTAATGAGGTTCCTCAGCCAGCAGTAGTCTGGGTTTTTGTGTGGCTGCATCTAAAACTGTTGGGTCATGCTCTGTGGGAAGAGCTCACTCCTGACAGGGGTAGGTAATTGAGTTTTGAGGTGTTTGTGCCTGTACTCTTTAGCTGCAGTCAGAAAAGAGATGTTGCTTTCCACAGGATTGCAATACTACAGTTTTCCTGATAATGAGATTAACTGTTAGGGTTGAAGGAGGCCAAGTTTCTGCATGTTTGATTTATAGGATAGAACTGACTCATACAGGCTAAAGATGTTAGCTGCCTCTTTTTTTTTTTTATATATACTTTTGAAGTAATTAACAAGTTTCTACATCTTGAGACTTCATTTGTCAAACTCAAATTTTTATTTGTGAAGAGCACCAGAACTGGAACTTTCAGAGGCTGGAATGCTAGGTATCCTTCAGGGGATTATGATCTTCATCTTTTTTTTGAAATTAATGTTCAGGAATCCCTAATTCCCGGTGGAATTTAGTATGTGCACTATGTGAGTGTAACACAAAAGAACTATATATTAACTTTTTTTTTAATGTAGGTAGGGGACACTTCCTATGCTTCCTTGTTCACTGTGCAGAAATCTCCAAAATAATCTCCTTTTTTTAGGCTAGGCCATCAACAGGTGGACAATAAATTTCATAAAAATATATTATTTTTGCCAAAATAATAAATTTCTGCGTATCTCTGCATTTTCCTTTTTTCGTTGCTGATGACTTGAGTATGCATATTATAAATAATCCTTTCCAATTAGAGCTCTGCCTTGGGCTAATTCATTTAGTCATGCCACATTACATTGTTTGAAATGAATTATTTCCTTGTAGTAGTACACTGGTCCAGTGTACTTACTGTCAAGGGAAACAAGATTTTTTTTTTATATACATTTCTAGAACTGAAATAAGGAAGGGCTTTTATTAAAGGAAGATGTTTTTATCAGCTTCCTACCAGAATTACAAGAAGATGGTCAAATGCCTGCCTGGTCTGGTTTTACATAACCTTATGATGGATTTTACCTCTTCTATCTGGACCTCTTTTCTAATGTGACAGAATTTGTGTTCAAAAACTTTCCGATAGTCTAAAATTTATTTTATTTTTTGCTTCAGTCTCTTTGCATGTAGCTTAAACTCTGAAGAATACATAGAAAAAGCATTCAAAAGATGGTGAAATGTTATTAATAGGGAAAATTCATGGCTCTACAGAGTGAAAGGACGTTCCCTTGCAAGAGGGAGCAGAGAGTGACAGAGCACTCTGGTCCTCCTGCGACGTGCTCTCTAGGAATTTGTTTTCCCTTTCTCTTGTGCTTTTCCCCTTAAATTCTTGTTTTGAGTTGGCCTTAAGGAGTAAAGAGCAGTAACTTTGTCTAGTAAGAGTGGTGAACACATAATTGTCTGGAAAGTAAGGTGTCTTCTGACGTACAGAGCCAAAGTTTGAAACAGTGATTTCTAAAAGCAATCTTTTTGGAAAATGCTGCATTTTCTACCTGAAGTATTAAACTGCACTATACTTCTTTCCTCCACCCTGTCTATCCACTTCCAAAACAAGACAGTACAGCACAAGTTGGCTGAGATAAAAACACAGATTTGTGTGGCCCGAGCTTTTATGGACAACTGCTTGCAGCTCCATGCAGAAAAACGCCTGGACTCTGCCACAGCCTCGATGGCAAAGTATTGGTATGTGTTTACAATTGGAAGTGTTGTTTGCATGATTTTAGCTCTAATGATGTGGTCAACAAAAATCCAAGTTACATTGAAAACCAGGGTTGGTTAACCAGATGAACTTCAAAATAAAGGTATGCTTTTAAAACAGGCTTCCATGAATAACATGATTACTCCTCGGCTTTAGCTTTAAGTAAAAGCAAGTGCTTCATTGTAGTTAGACAAAAGTTTACATTTTATTGTTAGCAATTTATTGCTTGGTGTGTTTTGGTTTTGTTGGGTTTTTTTGTTTTTAATGGGCTATATGGCTTGGTTTGGGTTTTTTTAAAGCAAAATTTGAATATTTGGAGGCAAATTTAAATATACTTGAAGTTCTATGATACTGGTTAGTTAATGTTACTTAACAATAGCTGTTTGGCTTAGCCAGTTTTCAAAGCTATCTGGTTTTGGGAAAAAAGAGTTGGCTACAACTGTTGCTCTAACTGAGACTGAGCAGTGTTTTCCTTTATTGTCCAGAACTACTTCTCTCTGACCCCGTACTTGGGGGTGTTATATGTTAACTTAGTTTTACCTGAGAAAAACACTGGAAATATCTAAGGTAGTGGTACAAGAATTTGTATCATTTTAGCTTGTTGAAAAGATGGGAGGGAAAAAAGCACATGAGACATGAGCAAAGAAATTTATGGAAGATACAAAGGTTTACAGTTTTTAGGCTTTTCAAAATAGGTATAGAGGAAATGAGCAGAAATATTTACAATGGAAGGAAGGGTTTTGAGTGCTATTCCTGGCAGTAATTACCTAGAAGTACCAGGTACAGAAGCAGAGGCATTCAGTTTTGAGGAGGAGGAAACAATGCCAGCTGAGATATGCAGACTGACTTCCTCAAATTTTCGTAAGCAAGGCTTTTGAAACTCCCTCACTATCACAGCTGTTTACCATCATGATTTCTTGTGGATTTCCTCTTTCTCCAGTGGAGTCCCTGTGACCCTTCCATAAGACTCTCTTAAATGGTCTAGAAAATGCTGGAATGTAGAATTGCTTTGTTCCCTACGGTATTTGAAGACTCTCTCTAGTCTTGAATTTTCCTTCAAAATTTTTGTATAGTCAGTGACTTCAGTTAGAGCTTTGAAGGATTTAAAACCTGGTTATGTGCATCTCTTTTTTCATGTCTGGAGAAAGGTCTGTAGAGTTGTACTGTTTGGTTTTTCTTGTGGTGACAGGTTGTGGTACATGCCTGAAAGAATTTGAGAATATATTTAGGAAAGACAGTTGCAGTAACTCACTGCTGCAGAATTACAGTTGGTGTATTAAACTGTAACAAATTAATGAAGGGATAGTTTGGGCAAAAGGCCATTATTCCAGGAGAAGCAATTGATTTGTCATTTTCATTTCTTCTGTTGCCACTAAAAGCTGTACTCTTAGAAAGTGGTTTTTTTATATCTTCTAACTACAACTTGAGCTTGCAGTGCAGTTACTTCTATTTTTTTTTTTTGCTATTAAATCCATGTTTTTCAGTCAACAAATGCTGTTGAAAAATTACAGTGTGTTTAGAATTGAAGGCTATTGCAGAAAAGGTCATTGGGAAAGTTTAGTTTAGTTTAAATTATGCCCAGGTGATGGTTATGCTCAAAGAGCATCCTGGTATGTTGCCAATGGCAGTGGTGGGGGGAAGCCTGGTTTATTGTTAATTTCTGTCAAAGCTGAGGGATTTGGCGAGAAAAGACACTGTACAACTTTCTTCACAAAAGGATTCTCTTGGTCTTTGAGAAAGGTAAACAAGCCTGTCTGTTTTGAAACCTTTCCTTTTCTGAAAGTTCTCCCAGAAAGGGAACAACCTTTAATGCATTAAATTGAACAGTATTTCTTTCTTACTAATCGTGGTTTGTTTTTGTCTTGTTAACATATCATTATCTTTTGTAATGTTTTGCAACATAATGTCCTTCTAAAAGCAAATTTTCTTTTGGCCATTTAAGGTGTTCTGATCTCCAAAACAGCATAGCTACTCAGTGTGTACAAATGCACGGAGGATGGGGGTACATGTGGGAGTATCCAATTGCAAAGTAAGTGTAACATTCCAGATTGTATGATAAAAGATTACCAGCAAAGTCAAATGAGGCACTTCTTTGCATCTGTATGTCAGTTGTTTAGTGTTGGTAGTGATTTACTGTTCCATTTTTCATCATGTTTAATTGAAAGGGAATCTACTGTACAGTCGTCTGCAGGAAGGCTTTGTTTTGATTCTCCAAAGCTGTTCAGCAATTATTGTCTGGTGGGTTTTTTCACTAAAGAGAAGTTGGTTTTTTAGAAAAAAAATTTAATTGAAAAAACAGAAGCAAGACTATAGAAATAGAAGTGACAGGTGCTAGTTTGTTTTATCTGAAACTAAATGCATCTGTATGAAGAAAACATGTTGATCAGATACCACTGGGTGTCAAGTCAAGAGCATAACTGGCTACATTGAGCTTTTTTACACCTTTTAAAATGAAAAAAGTAAGAGATTTATATGTAGAAAAAGGAATTTGCCATTCTCATTTTTTTCTGACTTTCTGAATTTAGAGACATTTGTGGAGCTTTTGTATATATCCTTGTGTGTTTTCTGTGAAGTTGGCGTACAGGCCATGTGACATACTAAATGGAGATTTTAGTGCTGTCTTTATTAAAAAAATCAAAGAGTTGGTAATCTGACAGTCAAAATAGCAAAACCAGAACTGCTGTGCAGTTGTCATAAGTAAGCTAATTTTTTTGTCTGAATAGGTTTAGATTTTTTAAAAATTTTAAATACATTGAGTATGAAATGTTGCTTTAAAATAATTTGTTCCTACACATTTACATTGACTGTAATTTTGTGAGTGTTCTGCACCATCTTATTAAATGAAGGCCAGCAAGCTGTGTTTGGGGTGTCCTTGAACCCCTGCTTGTCTGTTTGTACAGTAGATGCCCACACAGGGTTTTATTATCTCTGTGGTCCAGTAATATGTGGTTTTCCAGAGAATGCCACATTGCTCCTGAGCTGCTCTCTGTATAGTGAAGCAGAATGAAGATGGAAAAGCTCTGTCATCATCCTGTGTGCTGTCATCAGGAACAAGAATTGGGAGTGGAGTAGTAGCAGGAGTTGGGGTTTATAGGGCTTTATTTTTTTGTTTGATTAGAGGCAATAGTGAAGACTTTACACTATAAACAAACAGGAAAGAGATGCTGACCCAGTTTCTGGTTTGGTACAAAGCACCCTGCAAAGTTGTAATATTTTAGGTAGTTGAAGCCTCTTAGAAAATAAGAGCTACTTTATCAATGGGAATAGTATAGTATGAAAAAAGGGATCTCTAAAGATAAAATTACCTTTTTTTTTTTTTTATGGTATGTTCATTCTGAGGCATTGTTTGTAATGTTTTCTTGTTTTGTTTGTTTTCCTCCAGAGCTTTTGTGGATGCCCGTGTTCAGCCAATCTATGGTGGTACCAATGAAATAATGAAAGAACTTATTGCTAGAGACATTGTCAGTGACAAGTAGGGCAGATGCTTACTATATTGCAGAGTCTTGCAGAATCATTTTCTGTATTAATAGATGGCATAAAATCAGACATCAGAATGTAAGTAAAATGAATGTGCTGTATCATATTATTTAAAGGAAGTGACTCTTAAAGACATGTTAGTAATAACAGTGCGCTCATATGCAGGATATCTAATATTTAATTAACTTAAAATTTAATTGTTTGTACGACACAAGAGTAGTTCTCTGGGTGTTGAGAGCTGCGGTAGTGAAAGTCAGTTTTATCTCTGGAACGTTGGGTAGCTTGGTCTTTGAGTCTTGAACTAATTGTGTTTAATCCAAACCTCGCTTTTCAGAATCAAATCTCGAGAAGAAACCATATTCTTAACAGACAAACAAAATTTAATATTAATATAACTTTGAATTTGTATTTTCCCCTTGAGAAGTAGAACTTGACACAGTTGCTGTTGCTGCCATACACCTGCTCACTGTGCAGCAGGCACCTGCAGTGCAGCTGACCTCTATGTTTACATCTAACCCGGAATGCCTTATTTTAATTACTTTGGTCAAATAAACATAATAAAGCATTTCTATGCAATCTCATGCTTGTCTGCGGTCGCTTCAAAGCCCGCGGGGAGACGTGGCTTCTTGCTCTGTGCCCGCGTTCACCTGAGGGCGCTGAGGGGGAACTCGGAGGGAGGGAATGTGACGCAGGTGACTTGAGGGCTTTTTATGGGCGGCAGCAACCAGGAGTAATGTGCGTGTTTATGGGTGTTTTTCGCTCTTAGCCCTGCTGGGCGTTGACAGTTGAAGCTGTTCGAGCGGGGAGCGGCAGTTCCCCTTCCCTCCCTCCCGGCCCGCCGCGGGGGGAGGGCCGGGCGGTGTCCGCGCGTCAGGCGTGGCCCTGCATGCCTAGAGTGATCTCTATTTTTTTTTTTTTTTTTTTTTTTTTTTTTTTTTTTTTTTTCTGGTTGCTGCCGCCCATAAAAAGCCCTCAAGTCACCTGCGTCACAT
>JAHLSL010000076.1:1775151-1842834 GCA_025920805.1 Petroica traversi | reverse complement strand
CAGCGGGGCCGGGCCGGCTTTAAACGCCGCATCGCAGCTCCCCTCTGGCAATCGGCGTGTGCCGCACAGCCCTGTGCCTCCCAGCCACCTTGGGCGAGGCTGCCCACGCCCGCAGAGCTGGGTGCTTAAGATGAAGTAGGTAGCGAAGCTCTAGGGAGCAGCTCGGATCCAGGGCCCG
The DNA here is from genome assembly GCA_025920805.1 of Petroica traversi. NCBI lineage: Eukaryota > Metazoa > Chordata > Aves > Passeriformes > Petroicidae > Petroica > Petroica traversi. The sequence goes on along the minus strand of JAHLSL010000076.1, from coordinate 1,842,656 downwards.
CAAACTGCCTTGAGTTCCTCGTGCTCCCGAGCTCGTCTTCCCATCTACTTTTTGCAAGCTTCCTGCTTGCAAAATGCAGTATCTCTCCCCCTACAAAAATGTAGCAGTGACTGAGGTATTCCCCCTCTAATGGGAAGCAAATTAAAACCGGGAATTTTCAATTTCCAATTTACAATGTCAGCCAATTTTTAAAAATCCCAATTATTAAAGTACTTCTTTTGTCAAAGGGTAATACTTCCTTTTTATGCTTTTTTTACTATAAAAGAAATAGGAAAAATTACACTGGATGAAGCCTGATGGATGTACCAGCTCAGAAAGCAGTCTGTGTGCCTTAGGTCTCTCCTGCTGTATTAGTCCCTGTTTTGAAATCCTGGGAAATGTTCTGAGGAGCTTAAATTCCTGCCATCTTAATTAGGGTCTTAAGAGCTGAGTGGGTCTCATTTAAGACCAGGTTTTATAGCCGTCTCTTTCAAAGGCTGAAATTCTAAAGTATCACTGAAATTTTGATACGGACTTTATGATGGATCAGAAAGTATTGCAGGTATTTACGTTAGAGACGTGTTTACAACCTACTTACAGAGGCACCTGTCGTACTACAAAAAGCCTTTAACAGATACTTAGAATTACTTCAGGTGTTGCTTTCCAAATATGCTGTTACAGACCGAAAAAGAATTAGTTGACGGTGGGGTAGTAAACTTGGAAATTATATCAATTCTCTGTTCAGAAACAGAAAATGATCTGAAGAAGGAAAACAAACATGTTCAGAGGTTTTAATGAGTCATGGATTTTACCATAAATTAATCCTAATGAGTTCCACTTGAAGTGCCTCCTTTATGATGTTTTTTATGATTGAAACTTTGGGTGGTCTGTCTTAAATGGAGATCTCTTAGTGTTCAAAGAGAGATCCTTTTGGAAGGGTTTTTGTGCTGTTTTTTTGTTGTTTTGGGTTGTTTTTTGGTTTTGTTTTTTTTTTCAAATTGGAGGAATTTGTGCTTATATCTTCTGGGATGTACAAAACACTGGAGTTGCAGTTTTGTCTGGATAGTTGTGCCTGCACAGTGAGTGATGCTGAATGTGGTGACTCCCCACATAATCCTGTTTGGGTTTATGGGGTTTTTTTCCAGTCTATTAATAGAACAAAATACTAGAATGTTTAAATAAACATCATGAGTAACTGGTCTGCTTTTGAAGTGAAAACAAAAGCTGCCTACTGAAAGGATTTTTTTTTTTTCTCTCTTCAAGGCTGCCCCCAGGTGTGTTAAATATGGACTTCTTTCCTTTTTCTTTCATACTCCTAACCAGGACATGCCCAGTGGGACCAGTATCTTTTTTGTGGTCATTGCTGCAGACTATTCCATGAGAAAATGCAGACTATGCTATTGAGCTGTTCTTGCTGTTCTTGGAAATCACTCTGTTCCTGTAGGTTTTCTGAAAATTGGGAGCAGTAGTTAAAGCCTGAGGGATGCCTTCCACCAGGAAGGCTTGAGAAAGCTGGCCAGGGTCAGGTCCTGTCCACTCCACTCAGCTGAGGCAGTGCCACAGTAGTGCCTGTCTGCCAGAGCACTTTATTTTTGTCCAGTGATTATCAGGAAGGCTGTCCAGGAGGAGCTGGGGGATTACAGGACAAACAGCACAAAGCTGGAGGAAACCAGGTTTTGGCAGGTGTGTTGTAATTTGCTTTTGTAACTGCCCTCTCTTCTGCAGGCTGTCTGTAAGAGGCCTTGAAACAGGTTGAAATGCAGTATTTTTGAGCATTCTTGCTGAGATTTATTTTGGGTATATCACCAGAGGTTGGCTGCTGTCAGAGACTTTGTTTTGCTTTTGAAATGCCATCTAGGTAAGGAATAAACAGTGGAAGTTGGCTTATCTGAAACACTGTTAATCTGTGAATAAACTGGAAACAGCCATATTAATTTGAAAAGTTGTTCCTAGGCTTCTGAGTTTCAATACAGAAAGAAATAATAAATATAAAAATCTCCTTCTGGTCTTGAGGAATCTCATTATTAAGAAGAAAATTTCAGGTGTTTATGATGAAAAGAGATGACTCAGTTTACAAGGAGAGAAGGCTACTATAGAGCAGCCTTAAAAGCCTCATGCAAGTGGAGTTTTATTGTCATTGGAAATGAAAAGATCACAAACAAAGAAATCCACTAAAAGACAAAGCAATCCTTCTCCCAAGCAAAAATCCCCCAGAACACTGTTTGCAGTGTTGTGTAACCAAAGTGGTAGTGTTATGCAAGGGGGAGAAGAGTCAAAAAGTGAAAGGACTATAAACAAAAGCTGGGAAGGAAGGCATGCCACCCTGTGTGCTGGGTTGTGGCTGGGTTTTGTTGTGTTTCTTTTAATAGGGTGCTGCTAATCACTAACAGGAAGACACTAGTTTCAGGATTTAGGCATGTTCCATTGAGGTAAGCCTGGTAGGGAACGGGTAAAAGGCAGAAGTGTCAAGGGAGGAAAGGGAAATCAGCAGAGGGAGAGGAGAGGTAGAGGAGCAGGAGTCACCTGGGGATTAGGAAACTGTAGCTGCAGTGGTGGAAGGGAGCAGGGTGCAGGTCAGGCTGTGGTGAACTGCAATTCCCAGCTATATCCTCCTGAGTGATTAAGGCATTAGGGGAGGATAAGCATAAAGTCACTCTAAACATCGATTGCTCTACTGTGTATGTCTGGTACTTGTTTTGTTTCTCTTTTTACAGTACTTCTTAGTCTTTCAAGTGGAGATGAAAAGTGAACTGTTTGCCAGTTTAACAGAATTTCAGCTGTTCTGGTTTTGAAACCTCAAGTAATACACAATGCAAAAATATCTGTGAAGGGGTTTACCTATGACAAAAAAGTTTTTCCCAGAATGAAAATACTCTTCCAGTGTACCATTTTGCAGTACTTTTCTTCCTTGCCTCTTCACCTTTATTTTTTTCCCCCTTTGGAAGTAGTAGGTATTGCTCCAAAAACTCACTTCCAATATGGGTGGAGTATTTGTGCCAAAATTAAATAAAATGTATAAAAATGTAAATTGTATAACTTGTCAAGACAAGTACTTGTACTAAAATTTGTTTATATTTTTTTTGAGCTGATACTTTGTTTTGCTCCTGTACCTATGATTTTTGTGTGCGTATGAGGGCTTCTTGGAGAAATGCCAAGGGCTGGACACTGTGGCAGTACCAGCTTTTATAAGGTCTTTTTGATGTCACTGTAAAGAGATGAGCACACTTGAATGTCTCACACTATCTTCAGGGCAGAAACATTGTATGAAATTTCCAAGTTGCAGGGTTGAGTGATTTCTCTCTTCAAAAGTGTTTTGCTTATTTTTTTTTAGCTACACTGTAGTTTAAGCATCCTGTGTCAGGTACTCTAAATTACTTAGTAATTTGTCAATGATCTTTAGTTTGTCTTCCATATGAGGGTACTTTGATTTCTTCCCCTCCTTCCCCTAGAAGAGTTAAAAAGAAGTCCCTCAGATGAAAAAACATAAAAATTGGTAATGGCATTCATTGCAATTTTGGAAATTTGAAACTGTACCAAAAAGGTATGTGGTATTTGAGGGAATGTGATCAAGTGAAAACATACCCCTTCCACATTTCCAAACTACTTTTTTGCTTGAATAGCTCCACTGACTGTGGATGTTTCCTGGGTTTCAGGAGCAGCAAGCTGTGCCTGTTAAACCATTCAGAATAAGGGAGGTGAATGGTAAAGTTGGAGCAGTTATAAATGCATTGCTAGGTGCATGTAGATACCAGGCTGATGGTGCTCTTCTTGGAGACCTTCTCAGGGAGAGGTCAAACACAGGGACTCCTGAGCTCACATTAACCCCACAGAGAAAGTTCTGAGCTGAACCCCACTGTTCAGTTCTCTGCCGTTATATTTTAGCCATACAAAATTGCTCTGACTTGCTATAGTTATCTGCCTTATATTAGTGACAGGGAGGCGGGGGTGTGTGAATCTGTACTCCTTTGGATTTACAAATTCTCAGGCCTACTAGCTTTTACAAGAGGAAAAACATGAGTTGGCCGGATGCTGAGAGCATTGCTGTGTCACCAGGGCCTTTAGGATTTGGGGCCCCAAGTTCTCAACAGTACATTTCCCTGTCTGCTCCTAGAATGGGGTTCTTCCTGAACAGCTGTCCACTGGGCAGACTTTGTGCTGAGCTCCTCTTTAGGCTGAAATTAATGGCTTATTGATAAAGGTTAAAATCCTGGAATTTTAATGGTATCATTTAGGATTAGCAGTAGGGCCACCAAACTTGGTCCTAGTGATGCTAGGAAGGTGGCATAGACAGATGGAAATCTCATGGATGAAGTACACATGGAGCAATGAAAGGTGAATAAAGCATACAGAGAGTGATAAGGCAGTGCTGGAGCATGTGGTTCTCTATGTTTTGAGGGTTAAGGAGCAAGTATCCAAACTGGAATTTCTCAGCTCCCTAGGTTTACACATCTCACTTCAATGTTTGCACCTTCAATGTAAAAAACCTGTAGTTATAAACAAGCTAAGGCTTCAGTCAGATCTTTTCTTAAGATCCATATGTGGCCGTGTCGGAATCATTGACCCCTTATGGGATCTGTGCATTGAAAATTGCTGAGCTAGGCAGTTGCTGTGGAGATCAAAGAAACTGGAGACATTAAAAGGAGGGCAGTGGAAGTGCTGCTCAACTAGTACATAGTTCAACAGAATTTACTGTGGCATTACTGTGCTGGACTCACTTTTGCTACTGCTCTCTTACTGTTTCTGGTTTTGTCTCTAGCTTCTTAATGAAGAACTTGCAGGAATTTATCTTTCAGGCTTCTGCAGGTCATGTTCAATTAAATCATTCATTTGGTTTTTTAACCGTCTCCTAAACAAAGCTGTAAGTACTGTGCAAGTGATTCCTGCATGGTAGGCCATGGAATAGATACAGTGTGACTTGGCAGCTTAGCTGCTGACAGGAAGGGGTGAAAGTTGACATTGGTCTTTTGATCCCAAAATCTGGGAACCCTTTGTTAATTGGCAAGCCACAAGCAAAGGGATTTGTCAAGGAGGACTGTCTTGCCTCAAATTGTTATGAAAAATATTCTGTATGTATTATGCAAACAGTGCCTGATGAGTAAAGAGTGGTATACAAAGGCACAGGAAAAAATTCTTTTTTGGTAGGAAACTTCAGAACTTAGAGTTTTCTGTTTTGAAAACATTAGCCTTGTTGATTGGTTTCTAATGTGTATTTATAAGAATATATAATTAATCAAATGCTTGCTTTGTATAGATTTACAGTAAATATGTTTCTTGCAATAGAGCCAGTCACATTGCTCAAGGTCATCTTTTTCAGTTTGGGCAAGGTTAGATGACAGACCTGAACTTTTTTGGTCCTGTTTCTCAGACTGATAGGATCAAAAATGAAATGAGGTATGAACAGATATTACCCTGAGACGTAAAGGCTTTCATTGCACATGGAACTGCCTCTGAATGAAATAAAGAAAAAACAGAGTGTTCTTGTTTGACCTGGGAGGCAACATAGTCGGTGTTCTTTAGATAACGTCATTTTTTTATGGAATTTTGAATGATGTTGAAAGAATAAAATGTCTTACAGAGTTGTTGAATTTGTACTGTGTCATGAAAATGAGAAAATTTACATGGCCCATGTTATTTTCAGGTTTGCTGTAAACTACCTACCGTAGCTATAATGACACCAGCCCTCAGAGAGGCAACAACAAAAGGTCATGGTATCCACTTGTCACCTTCTTTGTCCTCTAGAGCTATGGAGTCTGATACAGCTTTGTGCATGGAAAATTCCAGAGCAGTGGAAGAGAAGATAAAAGAGGACTCCATCGCACAGATTACTTGCTCAGTCCTGGGGTTCCCCACTGCTGAGCCCAACCTCAGGAATGATATCTTCAATGTGCAGCATTTTGGTTCCCCACCATCCTCCAAGTGCTATCAGTCTGTCTTGTTAATGAGTACAAATTCTGCGTTTAGCAACAAAACTGGTAAGAAAGCGAAAGCAGGAGAGCCTGGCTGCTCCAAGATGAGAAAGTCATTACATAATGGTGCTGACAGATCATTTGGTCAGATTAGTCATTCAGAACCTGAGAAACAGACCAAAGGGGCAGTGTTTCCAGAGACCACATCTCCGAACTTGGAAGGAATGCAGAGACTTTCAGGTTCAAGTGCAACTGAATCCAGTAATGCAGAAGAAATGCAACTTTTAAATGGTAAATGGTACAAGAAGAACGGGGTTTTGGGTAAGGCTTTGGAAGTCTGCACTGAAACAATAAAAGGGGATTTATTACACCAAATTCTTCACGGGCCTTCAGAAGGGATTTTCAGCAGCACCCAGGAGGAGGTGTGTGCTCGCTTACTTCAGTGTGTCACTAAGCAACAAATGGAAATCAGTCGCGCCAAAAGAACTCAGAAGCGTTTACAAATGCTCCTGGCAAATCATGTTATCAAACACTGTGATCAGCAGCTGAAATGCTTTGTGAAACATCAGCTTCAGAGAATGAAGGTTTTCCATGAGCCAGCTAGATTTTTGAGCAATAGCTCCCTCAGATGCACTGAAGGTTGGTCAGAAAACAACACAACTACTTCGGAGAGTAGTTTGAGCACGGACGTACAGAATGCAGGTAGCGTTGCACCAGGTGAAATCCGTGGATTTGCACTTTCTACTGGAGGGCTACTGTCTCGTGTGGAGAAGGACCTGGACTCTGATGCAACATGTAGCAGCTCAGAGGAAGATGGCGAGGAACAGACTGTAGGATCAACTGTGGAAGAGTAAGTGTTAAATTCCTGCTTAGACTCATGTGCTTCTTACTTACAAGTCAGGATGGAAGGGACTAGACCTACAGATTCCGTCCTCTGTGAGTAACCTCGCTTGTTAGATAGTCTTACTGAAATCAGCAAGACTGACAGTGTGAGCAAGATTTGGAAAAAGTAAGAACTAATTAATGCATTTAAGGAGCAGTTGCTTTACTAGATTGCAGAAAACTAGAGTTTGTACTGCACTCTATCAGTTTGCATTACATCAATACTGCTAATACTCGAAAGGTGCTGTAAATGAAATAGTAATAGCTGTAAATTCTTGGGACCAGAATGAAAATAATTTTAGTTTAACTCTAGAGTTACTAGACAATATTAGAATCTTAAAATCCACTATGATGTGATAAAGAAAAAAAATTAAAAATTATCATCTTATGCAGTTATCAAGCCATCCAGTATTTGGTGATCGGTATATAGAAAAAGTTTAGTTCTTTAACTTTTAATTTTTAAAATGTTACTTTACTTACTGAAAATATTCTGCAACTATGAATGTAGCTAGGAATAGTGTTTTATTCTTGTTGGTATCTTTTTCAGGAAGACTCAGAGGAAATTCATATTATGAACTAATAGTGTCTTGAGTTGGCAGGAATCCTGTCAATACAAATTACTGTGGCTTTGAAAATGAGTGATTGGTAAGAGAAGATTGTAGCATCATCAGAGAGCAATTTTACTGCCTTTTTTCTTTTTTTTCCTTTTTTTTTCTTTTTTTTTCTTTTTTTTCTTTTTTTTTTTTTTACCTCTACCTTGCTACACTGTTAACACAATCTTTTCTGTCAAGGAGTTTTAGAAAGCATGAAAGGACAACTGCTTTCCTCTTCCCAAAGCTGGAGAGACGAGCATGTCTTAGGATTTGTTGGGATATAATAGTCAGGACTGTGATACACAGAAGAGAGCTGCAGACAAATGCAGCAATTTGGTAGGAGCTTCATGACACCCACATTTCTCAGGGCTCTTAGAGATAGTCAGGACAGGGTTTGTGTTTACTAGTCTTTCCTTAGACCCTCTGCTGTTAGAGCTTGTCTAGAAAAAATGAATTAAAAAATACTTTAAAACACTGCTTCCCATTCTGCTTCCTGAAAAGCATAATGGTCAGAAGAAATCAAGTAAACTTCTGAAATTGGAGGAGCTGTGCCCTATTTATAGCTTCAGTTCAGCAAGGCTGTATCAAATCTCTGCTGTGTTCTGCTAGGCTCTATAGGTCTGAAAAAGAGAGGAGAAAAGGTTTTCATTTTCTTTTACATATTGTCAGAATGGTAAATACTGTGCTGAAGTCCAGCCCAAGCATAATGACTTGCCATCTATGTTAGGAACACCTTAAATATTTGAGCTTGCAAAATAATTATTATTTTGAAATATTTTAATGAAAAACATCATTTGGGCTCTCCACAGCATAGGAGAATCCACATTCTTCTCCTAACTGATGTACTTGAACTTCTGAGTAATAGCTCTGCCTCTAGGATTCTTATCCTGTGATTATACGAACTGAAAAGAAAACTTGAGAAATCCTTGATTCTTAAAGGGTAGTCGATAATGTAAAACTTGGACCAAAGTTTTGTGTGATGGTTTTCTTTTTACTTCCTGCCAGGAACACTTGAATTTCTAACTCCCCCTACCAATCCTTTACCTTTATTCCCTCTTGTGGCTTTTGGTAGTTATCTTTCCACTTAAGGCTTACTCAGTTTGCTTTGTTGCACTGATGAAAAAATTCACAGAGGAGTATTAAGTGCAAACCCATCATTTTTGGCTCAGGAAATCCCCAAGCTGCTATTGCTGGCAGCTGGGGGAATGCTTGGGAGAAGCATTGCTCCCTCCATGCCTGCGCTGTTATAACACTGTTATTTCAGCTTCTGCGAAGAGGTTGGAGAACTGGGTAGGTGATCTATACTCTGGCTCACTGTAGCCCTTTATTTCGGGTTGTTTATTCTTCTCTCTTTCTTTTTCCTCTCATTGATGAGCAGCTGTCCAGCAGCAGTGGCCCTGCTACGTTGGCAGGGAAAGAATCCCTGTCATTTGAGGTGTGCTGCTGGGCCAGAAAGCTCAGACTTAAGAGTACTGCCTGATTTAAGCAAAAGACTTGTCTATGTGCTTAGGCTGAGGCAATGTTTGAATTAACGCTACACTGAGGACAGGCTGTCTCTCATTTGAATTTATCATTATCTTCAGCTTAGAATGTTTTCCTTCATTCCTCCAACCTTCCTAAGATTTGCCTTTGTGGCTAAAATGCTGCCCTTTTTATTCTAGGTAACAAAGGTAAATCAGTTTTTCACCAGTTCAGCTGGTGAGATTTGCTGTTTCCTGAGCCTTACCACTTTAAGGCCTTTGAATTGCTTTTCATCTGGACAAAAGAAACAAAGTTGATATCTATTTTTATTTCTGCTGAGTGGATTTACATGCTTTGAATTGCCTTTCTCACCTCGGGAATTGGCTCTAAATGCTTTCCAGAGACAATGGGATCATGTAGGTGAGACAATAACCATTTCCTCACCTGTGTGGAAATTTTTATTTTTCGTAGTGAGGGCTTTTATTCTGAATTCCTCTGTGATATTCTTCATAATACTTTAGTGTAGGTACTGTAAGGTTCAAGTAATGTGGCGATGAATGGAAAGAATGTTTTGGGTTTGCCCACATCTCAGTATACTGATTGCATTTAACTTGAGGGTATAATCACGCTGGTGACTGATCACTGTCATGACTGTGGTGTTTTTTGTTCTTTTTTGTGGCGAGGGAGATATCAATCCAATCTGCAAAGCAGGGAGGAACCTGCAGTTACCGTGTCTGTCTGAGAACAGTCTGTTTCCCATCAGGAGGGTGAAGTTGATTCCAGCTCCAGTTCCAGTTAAAAAACCTGGAGCTATTTTTAGCATTTTGAACCTGTTCATTCTCATTATCCTGAAAAGAGTTTTTCCCAATGAGTATTGACATAAGCTCTTCTGAGCTGTATCTCAATGCTTTGTGGCTCAAGTAAGATTGTCTTTATCCATCTATTTCAATACCTTTGTTGTTTAGTTTCAAATAGCAGTTGTAAGATATTTAAACTATTGTTCCTGCATTAATAGAATCTGTCCACAAGACAAGAAAGGTCCTTGGTCTGCTGGTGAAGGCAATTCACAGTACTTATCAAACTTCTCTAGTTCCTACAGTAATTGGAAAGGCTCATCTCATTTCAAGAGCTTAATTAAAATATATTTTATTCTTTTGAGTGTCTACTTAAAAGAAATACGAAAAAACAGTCGGCTGTCTTCAGGACCTTTGTCATTTTGCTGCTGCTGTCAGCTCATGAATGTCTTTAACCTGTCAGTTTTCATAGCACCACATGTCCAGCAGTAGTTTTTGGTGTATTTTAGTACATTCCATGCTTTAGGCATAGGACATTCCCACTACCCAGGGCATGTGGTAGTCTTTTTCTGTAGTTTCTCAAAGGCAACTGCTAGGTGCTGCTTGCTGGCTCACTGTTAGGTGTTAGAAACCAGAGCAGAGTGCCCAAGGAAGGCAACACAAAGCTGATCATGAGTAATTCCTTTAGGGATTCATAATCAGCATTTGATGTGCAACATAGACAACATTTCACCAACTGAATTTACTTGAAACTTGTTGATTTTTCTGGTTCATGAAGATGAAAGATTATACATAGAAATAGTCGTAGATTTCAAACAAGGTGAATTGGATGATGATGTGAGCTCAAAAGCTTTTCAGCAGCACAGCTCCGCTCTGGGAGCAGTGTGTATCCTGCTAGGCCAACTCCACATTCTTGTTGATGTACTTTGTTTCTGTTCCTGATGTAGTAGGAAGTACAGTGTACCACAAAGAACTCTGATGCTCAGGTGGTATTTGGGAAACCTTTAAAGTGGCAGAGTGCAGAGTTTTTCTTCTATGTACACTACATGTGTGGTCTTCCATAATCAAAATATACATCACTGTGATTCTTTGAAGAAACAGCTGCTCACTCCATCAAACAGTAATACATGCATCTAATAGATTAGACAGAAAAACTGCTTACAATAGATTTTTCTACAAAATGAGTAGCTCTTTCTACTCATAAAAAGTCCTGTGCCTTGTTTTCCCAGTTCTCCTTTCCCTATCCAATCCTTTTGCATAGTTTGGTGGGAATTTCCATCTGAAATGTTTTCATGCTTTTTTCTCTGATTTCTGAAAGACATGTTTTACTGATTATCCTCCAGCAACCTCAAGCCTGACGAAGATGCACTGTTGTATTTTTCCATGCCCACAGGGTTTGTTGTGCCTGGAAACTTTTATAATGAATGTGAAGAAATAGTAAATCTTTCTCTTTTTTTTCTCCTTTATTTTTCACTGTTAGTTAGTTGGAAAGCGATGATGGGAAATCTGCTTTTAGTACAAACATGTGATGGGGAGGGGAGCATTAAGGCAGAGAAAATATAGGAAGAAAGAAAACATGACTAGTATCTCCAGATGTAATCTGTTTATTCTAGATTTTTTTCCATTTTTCCTAGCATTTTTTTTTGTGGCTGAGCAACATCAATGCAGTTCCGCAGGCCTGGCTATACATGACACTGCATAAGGGACAGAGTTTATTGCAAGACTTCAAGCCACGTTATGAAGGGAGGCTGTTTGTTTTTGCAAAGTCAAGTCCTAATTTTCCACACTGAGCTGTAATTCCATTTCATATCTGATATGAGAACTGAATTATGAGTTTGGGAAGGGGAGGAAGAGAGTCTGCCAGGACAAACTGCTGCTCTTAAGCACAAATCCCCACTTGTTTCCTGGTTTTAAGACCTTTTTAAGTCCAGGAAATGTCTTATTTGCATAGAAGATTAATATGAGGGCTTTTGAATAAGTATAAATACATTGGTGCAAATAATATGCTGATTTAAGAATATTTTATATGTTGCTTTTTCAAAAATTCCATTTTCTCAATTCTTGACTTCTATCACTAGGATGTGGAATGAAAGAAAAGATAGCTTTACACTACCTTCTGTATTATTTCAGAATATATTTAACTTCACTTGGTTGGGTTTCCATAAGATAGGTTTATAACTTCTTTAGGGTCCCACATGCATTTACTGTTTTGCTTTAGAGATCTCATATGCAGCAATAAAAACTTGCTGTTGAGCAAGACTTTTTTCTCACAATACCAGAGTAATGCTCTTGTGAGTGGGGATCTCGATTTCTAACATGTAATTACATTAATATTTTTGCAGCTGCTGAAGGCAGACTGAAAGGTTTTAGTGAAAGGCAGAAGGTTTGACAGGTTTTAACCTGCAAGGGAAACTTGGAGTCGGGAATCTCAAATCTTTTAAGTTAGATGGGTGTTGAATTTATATTAAATAAAAACTTGGCATTACTCTTCTTAATAACTTTTTAAATCACAGTCAAGATAGTGTAGTAGAATAGCAAATCTAATAAACAGGCACATGTGTATACATATATAACCTTGTATTCTTAATTAAATTGGAGACAAGAAGAATTTGGTGCTTGATGTCAGCTGCTGATTAATCAGTGTTTTATGGCTGGCTTTTTTCTTTCACTAAGCTGTGAAATGTGTTTGTTTTAATTAAAAGATTTGTTTATAAACAACAGTGAACTGTCTTTATAACTTCTTGTAAAGCAACAAGGGCAGTGTTATTTTGGTTTATAGCTAACATTGATTTCATGAGGATCTACTTCAAAGGGATACACCCAGTGCCTTTGAAAATCAGCATACATGGGCCCCTGATACAGGAAATCATTTAAATGCTTTCCTTTTCACATGAAGTAAAAAGTGTGCATAAAGACTTCCCAAAATAGGAATGCTCTCCTGTAACAGGGTTTCATTCATACTGCTAAATATGGGTTAGGAATGTGATGTTAGATGTTGGATTTAAATATATTGACCTGTTCTTTTTTTTTTTTTTTACTGAGGTAGCTGTAAATTATTTTCTTTTCATCTACGTACTTTACCTAGCTATTGTGAGTCAGAAGAAGTTTTCTGTTGGGGAATTTAAATCAATTCAATTTTCAGTTAACAAACTTCTAATTGCTGATTCTGATGTTGGAAAAAAAACATAAAACTGAAGGTCTGTGTTTGCATATATGTGTGCTGTAATCTCCCTTCCTTGCCAGCCCATGGGGTAGACTGAGCAGCAGAAAAACTCAGTGAAATTCAATCCCAGGCTCATACAAATCACCCAAATACCAAACTGTTCAAACGTATGTTCATTACACTCCCCACCCCTTGTCCCTGCAGACTGAATTGCGGGATTTAACCTCAGAAGGACCTCTATCCTTGCCCTGGGAAGCAGCCAGCCAGGTTCGCTTTGGTTCCTCCTCTGTTACCTAATCTCAGCATGCCTGCAGCATATGAGGGGGGCTGACTGCCTGGATTTCTCATGTAGCAGGATGTCCCATGTTCTCAGCACTGGTTCCATGCTGCTGCAGGCTCCCAGCCCAGAGGCTTCACACTCAGCACAGCCCCTCTGCAGCTTCCTTTGCCTCAGGGCCTGAAGTGGGACCCCTGGCAGATGTGCCCAACTGCCCTCCCAGCCAGAGAAGCACTGCCAGCTCTCCTGTTAGTCCTTTTCCTCAGCATTGCCCATGAGAGGGACATTCCCAGTGGTGGGACATGGATGTCAGTGTGTAGTGGTGTCTTTCCTGCTGCTCCTGCTCTTTCTCACCTGATTTCTCTGTCATAGACTTTCCCGCCTGTCTCAGCACCTCCTGGCTCTCCTGGTAGTCAGTGCTGGGACAGTTTTCTACTGCTCTATAGGGCTGTGACCCCTCCACTACCAAAAGCCTGATGCTGATTTCCAGTGCATGTGGCATGAGCGTTCCTGGTTCAACTATTAGTTTTCCAAAATGTCTCAAAAATACTATGGTTCTTACACATTTTATATTGGATTCTGATACTATGTGCATATATATACACACATATGCAAATATACGCGTATATATGTATATATAATGTATACTGATATATAAGATGGAATTGGAGCTTACATGAATACCATGCCCATCTTTTCCTTGTAAGAATATACATACAAATTTTGGAATAAACTTCAGAGGCTGAACAGCATTGATCTGATGCTTGTGTGCTGTCATAATGTTCCATCTGCACAAATCTTCAAAGGAATGTAATTTGTAAGTTCTGCCTTATTTTATGTTGAGCATGGGCTACAGACCATGCTCAACAAGTAGTGGCACTACTTGGTTTCTTTTTGAAGGGCAGTTGTGTAATACTTAGAGAGAATTTCTAGGCCTGTGTTCCTAGTGTTTTGTTGTTAAGCTATTGATGTTGTGCCATTTCAAAGGCAAGAAAAGAATCATGTTTCTAGGCAGCCCTGCTGGTCTTGAAGTCCCTTTCTCTGCATTTTAGCACTGCCTGCTTCTCTGCTTCACGTTGGACTGATTTACAGCATGTTGGGGTGCTGGAGCACAAAACAGAATCTTAAAAATTAATATTAAAATATTTTTAACAAAAGCCATTGGCAGATACTCAATTTACAGCATGTTTGGGTTTTTTTTATTTTATTAAGAGGAAATGCTGCTGGTTGTTTCATCTTTGCAGGTTTTTACTTCCTTGGCAGTTAATATCCTGACTGACTCCACCTTTACTAACCCATTTGGCCTTTTATAATTAGCACATAAATTACATAATAAATATAATACACATAATAAACATATAACTCTTAAGAATTATATAAACAGAACTGGACATGAAGAACACCTACCAGGTTGTGAAGCCAGCCATTGAAAAGATTCAACACTCTATCAAATCCTTTGAGAAGCTAAATTTTTAATTTATTCTGTCCCCAAATTGAATTAACAATTCAGTGCAATTCTAACAGTTCAATTTCTAATATAAAACAGCAGCAGTGGTGTGATCCTTTGCAGGAATCCTCTAGCAGGAAAATACTGACTGTGACATCTCATCAGTTTGGAAGTTATGATTTCTCAGATGAGGGAGCATATATAGTGCGCCAGCAAAATTCTTATGAAATCTCTTCCTTGCTAGGGTGTCTAAGCACAGAGACTTGCCCTTTACATATTTTCAGTTTTTGTCTACAGCCTTTTTTCTCTGAATATTGATTTTCCTCTTTTATCCTTCCCACTGTCACTTCTTGTTTTGTGGAAGATGTAAAAATTCTATTCCATTGCTGCTTAATTCCTTGCTACTTAATTTTTTTCCCCCATGAATTTTCTCTTCAAGAGAAAAATCACAGCTATGGTTGATAATTTCAGGTGTTACTGCATGAATTCCTCAGGCTGAAACATTCAGCTGGATATGGTTTTTTGGTTTGGCAAGATAAGATGTGTATTATGTGTTGGTATCAATATGAATTATTGGATGCAATTTTGAAAGTATTAAATGGTCTCAATGTGTCAGAGATGGTGGGACTAGGCATGGGTGCCAGAAATTGTTGTGATAAGCAATTGCTGATGTCTGTAGATGATAGGAGGAACTCTAACCCGTGTTTTGGGAAGCCGTTTAGTGTTTCAGAGGAAAATGTCTGCCAGGTAAAAATTCCTGTTAAACATCAAAGGTGATAGCAGCCTGGAAGGATCCAGAAGAATGACCTGCCTGCATAATTTTGAGCACCAGAGAAATTCCCTTGATTGATTTTTTTGGAGTGGGAGTGGGGGGTATGGGGTGCATATCTTTGTTTGCTGTTGGTTATTCCAAAACAGCAGCATACTGCTCCTGGATAGCCTGAGCAAAGGCTGAGAGTGAACTGCCACAGTAAATAGTGGTTTTCTCTGTAATGTTGATTGGCCATAATACAGGAGGGCAGATTTTATTATAGTTTGTTTTAATCTTTTTTTTTTTTTTTTTTTTTTTTTGCTCTCAGGAATGCATAGAAGAGATTGCATTCATAAAACAGCACACACTGGTATTTTTAGTTATGTAGTTATTAGGGGTTTAACAGTTAACTGATCCAGTGGAATTAATACTTCAACAGCAACTGAAGTTCGTTCATTCTGAAAACAAACATTCTGTAGGTGTGCTGCAAGAATTAGTCCTTGAGAAAGCATTTACGGGTCATTTCATAGTTGGACATATTTGTTCAGCTCTTACAAGGGTTGGAGGTTTTGTTTGGGAGTGCGCATGCACTTTTATCTCATGACTAAAACCTAGATAAGGTTATCTAAAATACAAGCATATCTGAATTCACCTAATTTGAATATTTTGTATCATCTTCTAGTCTTCATAGGTAATCTCTTATTTATTGTCAGTGTCTGCAGAGAGAAAAAAATGGACATGTTGAATTTCTCTGCCATGTTGACCAAATGGGCCCACATTAGTGGCTTGCAAGAAAATACTTGTATTCAGGAAGTTGCTTTTTGGGCTTAAGCATGTGGAGTCAGAGAGCTGACTGTAATGCTGGTGTAAAATTAGGGGCAGTTGGGGAAGTTCACAGCTATCAGCTCCAGGCCTGGAGGGACTCCAGCCACACCAGTGTGCTGTGGAGCATTTGTGATAGAATGCCATGTGAAGAATATTTTGTATTTTTGTATGACTGAGTGAGCTTCCCAAGAGAATTGGGGAATGAGCGATTTTTTTTCCCCCAATGTTTCATGAAGTTCACAGTGAGTCATATGATGTCTGGATGGGATTTAAAGACTGGAGAACCTTCTGATTTCATTTTGCTTTTCAGTTTCCGGAGATCGGTCCTTCATAAAAGCAATAAACTTCTGCCATTGTTTTCAGTGACTCTCACTGAGGTGGGTGATTAGCTCTTTATCCTGAGGGTAGAGTCACTCTGTGGTTTATGAGCTGCTTCTTGCTCCCAAATAATTCACTGCTATGTGATTGGCAATTGGCTCTGCTAGCCCGGGTGTTCGCAGTGAGAGGAAATGGACCAGCAAGGACAGTAGAGATCTGAAACCTGGGTGCCAAAACAATGTGGATTAAGCTGAAGGGAACATCACCTAGCAGAAAGAGCTAAATACCCCATGTTGAGAGACTGAACAGAAATGTAAGTGTGAGGGGATGTCAGGAATAGCTGCCCTTCTTATGTTCAATGAAGAAATTTTGGAAATGAAGAATTTTGGAATTGGAGGACTTTTTTCCCAACCACACTATGTGAGTGCTTTGCCCTCTGGCTTGTGTGCATTTAAGAGTGTTGTTACTTGAAAATGCTGGTGCTTTTAAAGCCTTTTGAAAGGAGTTATGGGTTGGCAAATAGTTTTTTGAGTTTTGATGTGGGTCTGTTGCAAGCATGCTCCTTTCCTGTTTAGCAGGAAACATCCTGTCATTGTCCCTACAGACATGTCATGCTCGGGCATGTTACTTGTTCTTACTGGGAGTTACAAAGGTGAAAGGCATTAGTTTGCTTTTAATTTTCAGCTTATAAGATACTTGTGGAGAATCTTGTCATGGTTACGGGGCTGCACACTCTAAAACACTCTTTCCTGTGCTCATCAAACCTGCTTGAACCAACCTTCCTAGATACTCACTGTCAATCCCAGGTTCTCTGTGTTTTATGCATTTTAAACACTACTGTGTTTCTCTATCACTTAAGAACTGTTTTCAGGCTTATTGTTTTGTTTGCTTGTAAAAATAAAATACGCCTTTTAGGTTTAAATTCCACCCCTTCTTCTCTCCTATAACCAAAAAAACACCAAACCCTCACACAAACCCCAAACAGCAGTATCTTTTGGTTAGCAATTTTATTTTGGTTAGCAGCTCCCTTTTACACTCAGTTAGGTTGTCTGTGTTTGTTTTTTTGGGATAGGCTGATCTTAGCTATAGGGAAAACATAAATCTCACCCAAAACACAAAGGAAGCAGTGGAAATACTTCTGTGGGTCCTGTTGTCTTCTGCAGTGTTGGTTTGGTTATGTGAAAACATGATTTGTTCTCAGCATTTCTCTTTGAGGGAAGGTGAGAGTGTTAAGGGGTTCATCTGTGCATTCTGTCGTTATGTCATGGCTGAAAACTTCCATCACTTCCAGGAGCAGTATCAACTGTAATAGCAGTGCTTAGTGCCCTTTACTTGCCTCTTCAGTCACAGCAGAAGCAAGTAGCTTTGATGAAATGCTTATATTGCCTCTGCTGCTGCTGATGGTCCCAAGCTGAATTTTTTCCATACTTTGGGATGCCCTGGTACAGCCTGAATATCTGCTCCTAGCTACATTTTTGATCGTGCTTTGTTTGCATTTGTGTCTGTGCTCCTTGTGCTTTGTTCGTTCTTCTGCATTTCTTTTCTTTCCTTCTCTTGCAAGTTGTACAGGATTGACCTGTAGTCCAAACAAAATAGAAATGCAGGCAGGTATTTCACATGGAAAGAAGTTCTGCCCATAATGCAACTCCATCATGTTTTCCTAGAGCAATTTAAATGAGATATTTTATTGATACAAAATCAGTATTGCTCTGTTCTCTTCCAGTTCTTGTAGTCCTGAATGAATGTAGGAGATCATCTGCAGATTTAGAGTCATTGCAAGAGCAGTAAGTTTATATGCAAATTTAATATTCCACTGTACTACAGTACTGAACATGAGAAACTTTACCAGTGTGACATGATTTATACTGAGTTGCCGGCAGAAGAAAGACTTTGGAATTCCTGTGGAGGATGTATGACCTTAGAGTCAAAAGCATGGAAACCAAACTTTGCGATGCTTTGCGAAAGGAGTACACAGGAAGCAGGGCAGACAGAAACGTATTTTTTCTTGTCTCATTCCCAACAGAAAGTAAGAGCAGGAGCTTCTGCTCTAGCACCTGCTTCTGACTTCCTCCTTCAGTGACAGGACTAGTTATTTTTGTAACTGTGGTTGGGTTTTCGGGTTTGTTTTTTTTTTCTTCTCTGGGTTTGTCGAATTAATAAATTCACTGAAGCCACCTTGAAACAACTTCCTGTACTGAGTGAATGTTAAGCTTTACTGTCTAGCATCCCAGGGACAGATTTACCCAGGTTTTAGTTTTGTTTCAGGTTTGGTTTGGTTTTTTTTGTTGTTGTTGCAGAAATAGATTTTGTCACTTGAGTGACCATACTACTTTGCATGCAAACAGCTCACTTAGGAGTGTGAGGATAGCTCATAGTGATTTTATCTTCCTTAGGAGTTTAAAATATTTAATAAAAGATTTGTAGAGATATAGACTTCGAGGAAAAGAGGGTTAAAAATAATGCGAGATCAAACAAATAGGAGTGACAGGGATGGGAACAGAGTTTAGCAATGCTTCTGTCTCTTATCCTGCCTGCAACACATCAAAACTAGGGAAGGGATCAAGACTTAAACTTGCTTCAGTCATGCTGCCCCTAAAATTAAAATTAACCAGGAGCAACTCTGTAATCCATGACACTGTGTTACTGCCCAAGTTTCTGAGCAGGCAATGGGCATGGGTTAGCATGGGCTCTTAAGGAGAAACTTGCTTCCTTTCACCCGAGCATAAAGTGTTTGTACTTTATGGTGGAAACCTTTTCTTAGAGTGGGGCCTAAGGATTTTGTTACACAGTGTAATTAAATGCTGTTATTCTAATTATATAATAGAATTTAAAGCCTTAAGAAATACTTGCCTAGTGTTTTAGAATGAAGCAAAAATGTACTTGAAATGTTTAACAGTGAATGCAATTGATTCAAAATTAAATACTGTGTCTAAGGGGGGAAAAAATGCAACTGTTTCTGAAAAATAACTTACGATGTAACTTTGAAGAGGATTTTTCTTTATGTGAAAGGCAGTAATATACAGAGGTTACAACATTTAACATTCCTTTTACTGTCAGCTGAGGTTTGATACTGGTTGTGCCACACTGATTTCATGAAGTGTAGGTGACGTAAGGCCATTTCTAGCCCTTTTCATTCTGCTTCTTGGTTCCCAGCTATGTAGAGAATACCTTACTTTTCTTCTCATTGGCTTCCCGCTCCTCCTCAGTATGTTTAAGAGTAGCTAACCTTTCTCCCCGGACTGTTACATCTAGCTTGGGAGGTGAATCTGTCCATGTCATTTATTTCCATGCACCTCAGCTTTTTTTTTACACTGTCCTGATTTGTGGGGTTTCATCGTTAATTTGTTCAATTGCCTTTTGAGAAAGGAGCAGAAATAAACACCTCAGTACTCCTGCTGGGTTCTTCTCACTTATCCTCTTTATGCCTCTTTAACTTTTAATGTTAAAACTATTAACTAAGGGATTTTTGTAGACTCATTACGCAGATCTTTCATAGAACTAGCTTTTTGCCAGGCCAGGGTCCTGAGATAGGTCTTAACTATTCCAGCCACCTCGCTTGTGTGAACCCATTTAATTAAAAACTTGGAATTCAGATTCCTTCCCTTCCCAGCAGAGTGTATTTTATGACTTCAAGGAGCACAAACATGCAAAAGCTGTCAATCCCAGAGAAGTTCTTGTCAGGAAGATCTGGTTAAAGCAAAGTAATTGGGACTCATTATTCTTTGTTGGTAATAATGGGAAGATAAAGAGAAATAAAAAGAGGTCAGAAAAATAGATTTTCATAAGGTGATGTCACATGCCTTTTTTTCCTAGGAGAAAATTACTAGCGGAATATGTAAAATGCAAGTAATTTATTATCATATATATTTACAGAGTTCTTTGAGCTTCTTTTCGATAGTGATCCACAATGCTTCCTCATAGAATTTGGATTTAAATAGGACGTTTGAATCTCCATAATTTCATGTGTTCATTTTGTCTTGAGTATGAGAGAGTTTAAACTAGTGATAAATTATATGGGAGAATAATTTATGTTAAAAAGGGAGAAGATATTTTAGAGGTGACCTACCAGAGACTCTGTCTATCCTTACTATTTATGATAGCTAAGACAGACTGAAAGTTCTGAAAATTTGAGTTATATTTCATTTTATAATATTACCCTTGAAAATTTTGGGATTCACAAATTTCATGATTCCCTACTTATGCCAGGACATGTTTAGCATCTTCTGCAGGTGGCTGTATTACCTTTCTTTGTTGTTGAGATAGTTGACACAAAATTCTGCATGAAACATTTACATGTTGTACATCGTATTATGTACATATTGTATTATGTTCCTATGCCAGTTCATTGGCATCTGCTCCTTCTTGTATCTTTTGTGATACTTCATTGCTCTTCAGTGCCTGGGGAGCAGGAGATCATGAATTCTGCACGTGCACAACTTACAGTATCATCAAGGATGTAGATCCAGTAATTATCCCAATTACTTGAGGAAAAGCACTTATTCTCTAGAAGTTTGATTTTTGTTTTTACAATTTTTTAAGTTAGCTGTGGCAAGCTACTTAACAGCTTCAGTGGGGAAAAAACCACCAGTTACTTCCTGTAAATAAATTAACTCAGTTAATGGGAGAATAGTAGTGGAAATTATATACTAAAATACTGCATTGTCCTGCTGTGTTGGTTAAATTTGCTGAATATTGTTTGTTGCATGGTATGGTTTCCTCATTCATTTATTTAATATGTAGGTTGAGTAATGTTTGCTGATACCAGTGATGAATTTGACATAATAAAATTAAGCTGTTCTCAGTGTCAAGTACCAGAAGGCATATTGTTTGTATTATAAAAAGCATCTATTTTAAACAGCAGTAAGAGTGACCTGACTAAACTAAACTGACGCAGAAATTTATAAAACATCTTGAATAAAGGGAATTTAAACTACTTAATTGCAGTTTTTGGGGCAGTGACTTGATCTCTAGCTGGTCATTGCTGGATGATGTTTTATTAGTTTCCAGTTGTTAGCAAACAATATTCGTGAAAGCTTGTGGGAGGAAGCGTGATGTAAGAGTTTGGATTCTTGCTGGCGGAGTTACTGGAATTCTTTACACATCTGTAATCAACCTTAACTGATACAGTTTGGTCATTTATCCAGCTCTGAGTTTTATAATCCAGAACAAAAAACTAGCTTAGTGTGGCAATAGCCAGTAAGCATGGATTGTACTGGTTTGGGCAAGTTCTGTTCCTGCAGAAATAAGCTGATGTGAAACTGGATGGGTATAATCAGGTATCTTCTGAAAACAACTGAGATGCTTGCAACATGAGGCAGAGCAGCTGTCAAAAATGTTCTTGTGCAAATGTGGTTATCTTTATTTTTGGACTAACCAGCATTTTGTCTTCACAGCAGCTATACTTCTGAATTGAAGTGGCTTGCAGACAGAGCTAGAATTGGCAGCCGTTGGACATGGCTTCAAGCCCAGATTTCAGAACTAGAATACAAAATCCAACAACTAACTGACCTTCACAGGCAAATACGTGCCACCAAGGTATTGTCTGTAAGCTCATAAATGGGCTTTACGAATCATCTTTTGACAGTGTTTCTTGTAATATTTATGTATTTGGTTCCTTGTTGCTGTTCTTTGTTTTGCCCTAGACTTCTTGTGTCTGTGCAGGCTATCACCTGCAGAGTTTAATGGGAAAGACATCAGGAGCTAAAAACTGTTGTAGCTTAAAGGCACCAGTCTAGGACTGTGATTTGGGAACTCTGTATCTGTTACAGTGACTTTGTTAGTGGCTTTCTGCGGCCCAGCACACAGTACTGGATTGATCACACTGGTTTTTCTCTCTGCAGGAGAGGCGAGATTGCCTTTCCAGGTGGGATGGTCAATTATTCGTTTTGTGTTGTGGGCTTTCAGGGTGGGTTTTTTGTTACTTGCAGTGCCTGTTTATTCTGAGGATTGGATGGTTAATGTTTGTACAGCACTTTGAACAGGTCAAGGATTAATAATTACTAAAATTCCAATGTGTGTAATTCATGTACTAGTTTTTGTAAATTGAACTGCCTAGACAGTGGGAAAGTGACATTCCTAAACCATTAGTAATCTAGCTTTCAATTGAATGGTTTCTTCAGGTCATTCTCACATAAAAGAAGCTAAACCTGTGTGAGGTGGTGTGATGGTGAGTGGTTTTAGAGCACGGCTCTTAGACTCTTCATCACTGAGCCTCACGTAGATTCTCTGGTCTGTGTTGGGGTCAGATAAGCACAACTGAGAGGAACAAGCCTCAGAGTTTATGAGACTTAGAGGGAGTTGAAAAGGAGAGGAAAACCACCTCAGAGAGCATTTCCCTCTGAACACATAAAGAAAAATTAATCCATCTTCTCCTTTTGCCCTCAGAGCCCGTCTTTTCATATGCAGCTTGTCCCTAGTCAAGTTTTTCTTTACAAAGAAATGAAGAGCTTTTGTTTAAGGGTCTGTGTAAGGAGATTTTGTATTTTGGTGAAGGGTGAGAACGCTCGTGGTTTGGGGTTGTCCTAAATACCAGATACATGCACACTCTTATACCCCTAAAGCTGTCAGCTTTTATGATGCCGGAGGTCAGATGAGCTACAGAAGACTGAGAAATAAGTATCAGAGAAATAAGAGGAAAAACATTATTTTAGTCATGCATTTTCTGTAGAGGTAGTCTGTTGGTTTGGAGCCATCTTCCTGCTGGAGATTTTTAGTGACATTCCTTTCTGAAACTCCATGCCCATTTTACCAGCTGTGGTATTTAGTGTTTGGCGTTGTGTCCCATAGTGAAGGCAGGCACCTATTTTCTTCAGATGGGATTTTCTTTTTTGCTTACATGTTTATAGTACACCAGTGCAGCAGCTACAAAAGGATATGTGGGCTGATAGAAGAGCTCTTTGTTTTCATTTAGTGACTGCAAAGGAATTACACAGTATCATTAGAATTTGTATGCAGTTTAATGGTTTCAGAGTGTTTTTGATGTGCTTTGAGTGGAAAAAAATGTGATTGGTAGCCAGGGAACAATGATTTCAAGCAAAAGTCCACTCCTTGAGCACCGTTATGCAATAGGAAGGGAGATGAATAACTTGTGGGCTGTTTCCTGGCCTACTACATTGTGTCTTCTCCATCTACACACACAGAAGTAGCACCTCTGGATATTTGAGAGTCCTTTCATTTAAAAAAAAAATTATCTGCTAAACAAAACAATTCCATCTGGGGAGGAAGGCAGTGATTGCCAAAACCTACTGATTGTAACCCATTTAACTTGTAATATAGTACTTATTAGTCGTCTAATTCTTTACTCTTCCTCTTTTCCTCTGTGCCTATTCCACCTCTTCCATTCCATGCACTGTCAGTTTTCCTGTTCTGCTTTCCTCTTTCCATGCTTGGTAAACCGGTTTCTAAAACTTAAAAAAATAAAATTCCGTTGGAAGCATATCTGTGTGTATGTCCCTTTTTTCAACACTTTCAATGTGTCTTCCCATTCCTCTGACCTCAGAATTTCAGTTTTAGACTCTCTGTGGTTATGAACTTTGATTCTTTTACTAAAAAGACCTAAAGATCCTGAGTTCTAGAGGGATCTAAAGCTGTCGAGGTATCTTGTCCCTCTGATATGGCACACAAAAATTAGTTCTCTGCTTGAATTTCCTTGAATGTATTGCCTATAGTAAGCTACTGGTCTGGATTTGTGTCCATCTGCTGTAAATGGAAAAGTGCAGGTGATGATCTGTGTGGAAAATCTAGCACTGACTTGATGAACCTTCAGAATCTCTGTACCCTTTTTAGGCATTACACCCAGTTTTCAAGCACCTTTGTTTGTTTTTAGAGAATATCTTTATTCTCAGCTTTGAATCTAAAATTCAAACAGTGGAATATGTTAGGCACAATGTGAACAAGACCATTTCACTTTTTCTTCTGTTTTCCTCTTTGAAGTCTCTTTGAGACTTACTTTTATGTTTTAAGGCCAGTTGCTGCTGAGGCAGTAGTAAAGGTCTCATCAAAACTACAGGATCCTTAGTTTTCCACAGCCACAACCTAGGTGAAGTCTGTCTTGCTTAAAGAAATAGCAATACGGCTTCCTTGTGTTCACATTATGACAGCTTTCCTTGTTCTTTGATTGAGGTGAATATTCTCATTAGAAAGACAAATTTGAGGCAAAATTATAATGATTCCATTCTTTAATATCTGCTTGATATTTGAGTTACCATTAGTACTTTAAAAGCAAATAAGTTATTTCCTTTTCTCTTTGGAAAAAGCCTGGAGGGGTTTGATAGCCGTTTCTGGTAGTAAATTTATTTGCTCAAGATAATGGCAATCCAAGGAACTATTTGAGGACTGGGCTTGACTGTCACAAGGTTATTTTGGGTTTTATTTTGTTTAACATTTTAAGTTCTTAAACCAATTGATACATTACCTAGAATTGTACTAGAAACTTCTATTTTTCTAATCTGTCATGTGGAAAACACAGTAGGGGTATTATTTTTCTGATTCCATTTATGAAACTGTTATTTCCCTACCATATAAAGTTACATTTATCTTATTAGATGGCGTTCCAAATGGTAAACCACATCTGATACCATCTTTGTGCAGATGGCCTTGAAAAGTAGTGACAGTGCTAGAATATTTAGGATAATTACTTCTAATTATGAAACTCTAAAAATGCTCACCTTAAAATATCAGGTATTAAATTGTAAAAGGCTTTTGTTTAGAATTGTGTGGTTTCTGCTACATAAAAATAACGGCCTTGATGTTTTGCATAGAACATGGATAGGAATAAGAGAAATAGAGCACTTTAAAATGTCTCCAGGAAAGTTTATTGACTGCAAAGACTAAAACCAAGCTCAAATCAAAGGGCGGTTGTTTCTTAGAGAGAAGCTTCCTCTTAAATCTGCAGGCAAATTATAATATAATAACCTAATAAGTATTAATTTCTGATTTGAATTTTGGCGCAGATTTTTAAGCAGTGGTACAACACTGGAGTAATTGATGTTACAAGGAGTACCATAATTGATGCAGCTTTTTATTTTAAAAAAGGCCTAATATTTCATATTTTAGCTGTGAAGTGTATTTAAAATCTATCTAAATGCTCGAAAGTTGTTGGTAGGATTTAATAGGGATCTGCTAGGTTTGACTGCCCCTCAAAAATTATTTAGGAGGGTTAATCTGTTGTCAACCAACTGTGTTCAATTGTTGTTGTCTAGGGGATGGTGGTCTTAGAAGAATGCCCGTTTCCAAAAGACACTTTGAAGAAGCAAATACAATTGACAGACCAAGAAGCTTTATTAAACACCACAGGGAATTCACAAGCTGCCATTGAGAGACAGGATTCTTTGCCGGAACATGACTTTGAAATGTCACCCAGTCCTACTCTGCTTTTACGAAACATAGAAAAACAGGTAAAGTAAAACATAACTGAGTTATCAGTGAAGCCAAATGATTGACTTCAGAAATAGGGAGATTCCATGGTGATGACTTCCAAAAAGAAAAATATTTTGCAATCCTGGGATTGGGTGCTGATTAATTAAAGGACTTAAATAACCAGGTTTACATATTAACCTTTTATTTCTGACGTGCCTGTGTTACCGCTTTGTTTCCCTCCAAGCAGACACATAACAGCCTCTGAGAACCATCCACAAACCTGACCCTGCTTTATAGCTGGGGTCAGTGTAGGGTTTCCACAGGTTGTTTCAGGAAATACTTAATGTGTGATGAAAGAGAACAGCTGACAGTGGAGATACATTGCACTTGAAATTAAAAAAAAAGAAGCCCCAACAGAACACAGTTGTTCATCTGCCTTTTCAAACATTGTAGGACTCTGGTTCAGGACTAAGGAATTCCAGGTACTTACCAGGTACAGTGGAGGTGTAGTTGTGAGCAGAGTTTTGCTTTGCAAAATAGCTGTTTCCATGCTTGATTCCAGGAAATAGCAATGTAGAGTCCAGCAGGGTTTTCTTTTGCTTGAAAGTATGTAAAGGCTGGGGTACAATGGCATTGCTGAAGGACATACTGGAAATTTGTTTTTCAGAAAGAATTTATGCAGTTTGTGTAAAATAAACATGACAAAGCCACTGTGGGGCATTAATTTGTTGCTCTGCTGCTCTACATAAATTCCTGGTTATACACACATTTTTTAAAGGGGTAAAACAAGTAGTGTTAATTACTAGTGCCTGTTCCTGGATCTCTGCGCCAATTTTTCTTATTTGATAGTCATATTTTCCTGTTCTGAAAATGCTTCCCCTGGTTGATAAACCATATCCATCATAGGCAGGAGTGAGGAAGCATTGAAACAAGAAACTTCCATGCTCAGTGCTGGCAATTGCATAAGGTAATGCAAAGGGTATTTTTAAAATGTGGTGAATGACCCCTCTATAAGTGGTGGCTTGGAGAATTAAACATACTTTTCAGTAAGACTTTTAACAATTAAAGTGATAGTGGGCTCTTTCCTGGTCCCCGAGTAGCCACAAACTTGCTCCAAGGGATCCAAGAACTTTGATGATATGAAAATTACTTAGAAGTAAAGAATAATGCATCTCATACAACACATTGGATTTCTTCCCTTTTACACCACTAAAAGCCTTGGGGTTTTAATTTCTTTTTGACTACCAGTTCTGTTCTTAACTCTGAAAGTCTGAGTTTCTTGTTCAATGTCAGGAGCAGCAATGCTGCAGCATGAAGTACATGTAAAATGTACTGGTAGTTTTTATTAATACTGTTTTCAAGTCCTTTTCATAGCTACATGTACATTTTTCCTTGTGTTTTGGAAGTCTGCCTATTTTTTATAATGCTCTTATGTTCAGTAGAGACGGTTCCTTACAGAATGAATTCTATTGAGATTTTTAAATCAATCTGCTAACTATTTTACTGGCATCTTGTTTGCTTTGCCCAGTACTTTTGTAATTGACTTATTTCTGTGCTTTAATATCCATCTCTGAATTTTTATTCTGATATGAAAATTTTACCTGACTACATCCCCTAAATGTTAACCAAAAATATGTGAGTTGTAATAAAGCAAAAAAAAAATTATCCTTCTTTCTGCATAAATGTAAAATCAAAATGTAATGAAAACTTACTAGATAATCTCTAGCAATTCATGTTTTAAACATTCTTAGTTCTGAATGAAAATCCAACAAAGTAATGGAAAAGGTTGTTTTCTTTTTTTTTTTTTGAGGGTTTTGCCATTTCAGATACTTTTAATTTCTGTTCAATGTGCAGAACACAGTTTCCTCTAAGCAAGCTACATTTATTGTGAGAATAGCCTTTAAGGTCTGACATTTAAAACAAAAAATCATTGTGAAATGTTTTTGGTGTCAGTCCACAATTCATTGCTTTGCAAGGAGTAAATTCTTAGTCTTAACAAATTGGCTACATTTGTTTCATTTGTTTTGGGTCAGTTTTGAAAGTCAGGTTTTTTTGCAGGAAGAGAGGGGGTGGTTGCCTGTTATTGCTGTTTTTGAGGATACCGGAAGATCTTATCCATTCTGTCTGTTAGAATAGTCCTCATAAAGTTACACTTCCTTTTATAAAAACACCTTTGTCAAACAATACTAAGCAATGAAGAAGATTCTTTTAAGAACAAAAATACTTTGAGCAAACAAAATGTACGATGAAGAGACAGTTGACCTTTTTTTTTTCCCTCCTGTTGAAATGCTTGTCAAATGGCCAGGTAGCAGCTCTGGCTGCAGCTGTTGTAATATCAGCTATAAAGTGTTCTGGTTTCCTTTTTCCTTTTAAAGACCTTTGGTTATAATACTAAGATCACTAATGTGTTTGTGGTACTACTTCAAGTGTATAAACTATGTTCAGGTTTGTGTTGATGTTTTGTTGATGTTTTATTTGGGTTTTGGTAGAGTTGAACATAATAATTGTGAAAGAAAAACCATGCCAACACGCTTATTCACAGGAAGAAACTAAATGTGATTCTTCCATAATGCATGGGACTGAAATCCTAAGTAGGAAAACAAGCACTCAAGACCTTTGAGCTGTTGAGTCTGGATAAAAGTTTCACTACTTTTAAATTTTTTTCCCCAGAGTGCACAACTAAGTGAAATCATCAGCAGCCTAATTTCTCCACTCAATCTGTCTCCAGCTTCTTCATCTCTTTCATCCAAGACGTGTAGACACAGACAGCTGGTCAATGGCATCTCCTTCAGGTAGGTGACAGTGTGGTAGATTTTATTTTTGAGAATTATATTTGTTAAAGTTATCTATACGGAACTAATAGTCATTACAATATTAAATAAGGAAAAGAGAGCGGCTTTCTGCAGGCTTCAAGAGAAGTCTTAATTGTAAGGTTGAAAATAGTAGGGTTTTGTGTTGTTCCTAAAGATATCATAGAAGTATAGTCACTGTAACTACAATTAAGTCCTGGGAAGGTGAATCTGTGAAGTAGTGAAAGAATATAGGAACACATTTATTGTGTTTTTGTGAGACTTAGTGCATTCTGTTGTGACATGTATAATTTTATTTCTGGAAAACTGACAAACTAGGTTAGTAGAACACATAAGCAATGTCACATGTCTTGGCAGGGGTCAGTGTCAGGGTGGTAACTTCATTAATTTTAAGCAGCTCAGTCTTCAATAAAAGGCCAAGTTTATCTTTGCCTCCTGAATTTTCAGGAATTTGGAGATACTAATTTCCATTCAAGGTATTTTGTTCAGGATGGACATGCCTTCCAGGATGACTGTAGCTTGAAATTAATATTTTAGAAAAATATTTCTTGGTGCTAGTCCATACAACTTAGTAATTCCAACTTTTATTCAAAGATTTTAAGTACAGTACAGGGTGTAATAAGTATTAATTTCGAAAAAACATTAAGGCAATTGACTACAGTTAGGTATGTTGGCTGTTTCTCCTGAGATACTTGTAATGCGATTTTTGAGGATGCTGTTATTCACAGGTCTTAATTAAGATCAGGTGGATGAAGAAACTATTCCCATCTAGAACTGGGGTGTTTATGGCAGAGAGTGCAGCAGAACATAATTCCCTGTTTCCCGACTCCAAGAAGAGCTGGCCACACCGTCTGTTTCAGCTTTGCTGCAGAGGCTGTAGCCTCCCACAAAGTGATTACAGTGAGCAGCTTGGATGGGCAGCTTCTTAGCTGCCGTCTGTTCCACAGTGATTTTGTGATTCTGCCCTAAATTTAAGAATGAAGGGGTCCTGGCATGTAACATCTCTGCTGCTGGTGTGTCAGTTGTTTATAGATGATGTAGGAGAAAATCAGAAGGTTCCTCTCAGATGTGGACTAAAATTAGCCCTGAAATAGAAGTTGCTAATAGAGATGATTATGTGGAAGAAGAGAGTAATTTAGTCTGTGTCTTGAATCCGGCTTTTTCATGACAGATGAGGAAAAATTCCTGCTTTTAAAAATGTTTTTGGGATTTTATGAAGTTAACTTCATGATGAGAGACTCCAATGATGTAACTTCAAGCCAGTTCTCTTCTTATTTATTATTCACTGTCCAAAGTTAGTCTTTCCCTTTCCTGAGTAACACATTGTTTGTTCATGGACCACTCTCTAAGGTTGGTTATTTTCTACTCATGGCCTAAAAAAATCTGAAGAAAACTGTTAGGACTTGGAAGATTTTCTCGGTGCTGTAGCTCTAAACTGGAGTTTGGCAAGTTAGGTGTTGGAAGGGAATATGAAAGACTTCAGTGTTTTATAGATGCTGTCTCAAACATGAGTTAAACAGTTAATTTTAATTTTCACTGCTTTCCAAGTGTTTTGAAATCTGCAGATAAATACTGTACACTAATTGCATGAAATGGAGTGGTTATAATGAGAATCCTGTGGGGAAATTCACTGACTATTACTTCTTAGGGTTTTTGGATCGTTTTTCAGATTTTCGATGCTATTTTGTTGTAGTAGCTATGTGTTCAATTAATTGAATTAACTTAATAGTTAATTGTTAACTTACATGCCACAGTTAACTTAATTCTTGGCTACTTCTCCCCTTGCTTTTTCTAGAGTTCACTTTAACTGTATTCAGTATTTCAGAAAGTAGAAATCAAAATCAAATGGAAAATAAGTGGATTTTTTTGGTTTTGAGAGGGGGAAAAACAGATGATAGCAATTTTCATTTAAGTAAGTTCTTGAAATTAGTTGTGTAGGCTGTTGATGTGAAAAATAAATACTCCATGTTTAAAGTAGGTTTAAGCATGAGATGCTTTGGGGTCGGTAGTTGTGGTGTTGCAGTACTGTTGGTTATATGGGCTGTTCCCAGTGGAAGTGGAGGTGCATGGACAGTTCCCGGTTGACTGAATATGGGTAACTTTGAATTGCCATTTGTCAAGGCCTAGTTACACTAGTGCCTTCCTTTTTTGTGTGGCTTTTCCTTGCTGTACTGAATCTAGATGCCAAGATTAGCCCAAAACATTGAATGAAAGTAGACACTCATAGAAGCAGTTCCCTAAGCTAGTGATATTCACTTTCTTATGAGGGGAGAGGAAGGAAAAAATGATTACTTCAGGACAAATAGTGCCTGTCTGATGGCATCTGGAAGTAAGGTCAAGAGCAAGAAAGGCAGACTGAGGAGCTTTGAAAGGAGCATTCTAGCAAATTCATTACTTTACATCTGGCCGTGGTTCATTTTGCTCTTCTGTAGAATCACATTTTGAAAACCATTCAGACTAAGATCAAACTAAATGGGTAACTCAAAGCTTGATTGGGAAACCTTCTACACAAATGGTGGGAAAACCCCACTGCCATGTATTGGAGCTCCAGGGCACACCGTTGAGATCTCTCTACATCTGAAACTGGAGCAATGCATTGCTGCAAGGCATAAATAGAGCAGATGTCAGAGACTGCAGAGAAATTACCAAGGGCCTGGGCAGATCACCAGAACAAAGGTAGGAATCACAGAGGTTAAGGAGCCAGGCTGAGGAGCTTTTTGTTCTAATTTATCTGTCCAAGTTGTTTCTCACGTAAGAGAGAAGTATGTGGAAATCCAGAAGTTGAGTTTGGGACTTGGAAAATGTTTTTGAGAATTCAGAGAGGGTATTTTAAGAAATCTTTTCCATAGACTGTAAACCTTGTATTTCTTTCTCAAGCCTTAAAAATGCAGTGTTAACTTTAAGAATGTCATGCCTCAGTATTTTGGGCTTTTTATTGGCACTTCCTGATATGTTCCTTTAAATACTTTGTACCATCCCTCTGTTAATTAGCATGTTGTTTTCATGTGTCTGTGTTGCTTATTGGATTATATTGATGTGTCAGGAAGACAGCTCAAGTTCAAGCCCGTAAAGCCTTATTACCACTCCAACACAGCATGGTATGGTTTTAATCACACTTCCATAACAAGCCCTTTTATTTAGTAAAAATGTGCTGTTAAAAGAATACCAACTGTCAAAAAAATTTATAAGTGGCCTTGTAATAACTTAATTTTCATGCTCTGTTGTGTCACAGCTTTACTAATAAAACTGTGACTTGCCATAAGACAAAATAATCATTTGTACAGATAGATGATCTGTTATGAACCAAGGCCAAAATACCTTGTGTATAGTTGCACTGCTCAGATGGTTCAGAATTGTGATCAAGGTCTTCTGCTTTGTAAAAATAAAAGCACACTTCAGTGCTTTTTGCAGCAAGCCTTCAACTTTGCAGGCAGATGTTGCTACAGCAACAAAATAAAATCAGGAATACCTGGAACAGGGAAGTTCATTCTTCCCATAGAGTCATTCCCACCCAAATGCAAGTGTGTTTTAAATTCTTGTGGTGTTGCCTATTCTGGTCACCAGATAGGTTGGTGAGAATGGTGTGAGCTTGTTCTACACATACATGGAGGGACTTCTACTGCTTTTGGCCACGTCTTTGCACTTTATTTTGACTCTCTACACTTAAAGTGTGTAGAATTCCTAATTTTGATATAAACGCTTCATAGTGAGTTGCAGCCATGTGCTGAATGGTCAGTGGTTTGTAAAGCTTTAGTTAGGTTCAGTTCTTGAGCAAAACCAGAAAATCTTTATTAGGACAGAACTCCAGGTCTCCTTTCTGTTAGCATGGCTACTGTCTTGAATGGAGCGTCAGTATGAAGGGAAATATTAATTGTAGCTTGAAACTCATACATGTTAAAATTTAATAATTTTAGAGAGTTTTTGAATTTGTAAGAAAACAAAACTCTATATATGCTTGAGGGCTTAACTTCATTTTGACATTTGTTTACATGAGCAGAAAGGTGAAGAAGAGCAATAAACTCCCTTTCCTGACCTGGCATGGAAGTAATTAACTAGCAAAGAAAGCACATACACATTTGTATGAAACAGCGATGGTAAAATATCATGGTGTTTATAAAATTCTCTTAGAATTAAATAGCTAATACTAACCAGTGTGGGAAATCTTGGC
The DNA here is from genome assembly GCA_025920805.1 of Petroica traversi. Lineage (NCBI taxonomy): Eukaryota > Metazoa > Chordata > Aves > Passeriformes > Petroicidae > Petroica > Petroica traversi. The sequence continues at coordinate 1,809,925 of JAHLSL010000076.1, read as the reverse complement.
CTGTGAACCATATTTAACTTTTTGTATTTCCTCTTCTCACTATTTGTGAAACTGCAGAGCTTCAGACAATAGAGAGGTATCCTCTTCAAGCAGCTGGTTGCTTGATCATCAGCACATCAAGAAAAGAAGAAGAGACAGGACAAGACTCAGACCTGTCTCTGTGAATAATGTGAGCACATCTGCTCGAACAAGGCCGCTTCGTAGTTTCCAGAAGAGGAAACTCTACAGAATGCACAGTGCCTGTCACTGGAATCAGCAGGTAGGCCCTTGCCTCTTTGTTTGGGAGAGAAAACCAAAGGGTCCAGCTGCTTGAGTTGGCACGAGTCTTGACTAGTGTGCCAGAGGAATAATGAATGTTCTGCTGGTTATTTGTTGCATTCAGAGACCAGAGTGTGTGCAGTGGCAGTGCTGGATGTGTCTGCAGGAGCTCAGAGTTGATGAGTTGAACATAAAATTAAAGGTAGCTCAGAGTCCTGCTCAGCAAATCAGTTTGTTGTATGGCTGTCTTTAAAGCCCTGTACAATCTAAGAGGCAGCTTGAGAGTTCTTTGGGAGGCCTGACTGCTGAGGAGACAGGCTACAGTGTAAAGCATCTGCCTGCTTGTTTTCAGAATATTTGTTTTAGCTACAGGAAAGTTTACACAGCTGGTGGCACATTATTTTCTAGGAAATTGAATTGCAATATCTTAATCTTGTTTCCATTTTTGCTGTTTCTGATTAGTTATATTGCCTTTTTCATGACACATTAAAAATCTTTAAAATTCTTAGAATTTTCCGCATTTCAGAGGAATTAATATTTTAAAATGGAAAGAACTACATTGTCTTGTGTAGGGCAAGGCTATCTGCTTGCATCTTATATTAATAGCATATTGCTGGTAAGCATATATAATGAGTTTAGCTGTGGTGCTTAAAGAAACAGTCTAATTTGAGATCAGAGACAGTATGAACTCATTCTTCAGAGCAGTGCTAATCCCAAGAGGTTTTAATTTCTTGATTTTACTTTGCCTTTTTAAAAATAAGTGTAGTATTGAGGGAAATCTCCATGTCTCCTCAGCTGTCTAGGATTTATTAAGTGTTCTAGTGTTCTGGGGAGCAATTTCCCATGCAAGGATGTTCTGTGCTGATTCAGCATTCTCTGCAAAATGGCAGAAGCGTCCTAGTTTTAGCAAGATACTTTATTGAAAAACTGTCCAGTTTCTTACTCGTTTGAGTTCCTGGCTTCCTGGCAGTGGAGCTTAAAGACTTGGCAGCCTGCCTGGGAGCTTTGGGCCAGAGGGAATGGGAGTGGAGAGTGAGTCTGGAAGCTCTACCTCCTCCTAGGTACTTAGCCTTTCCATCATCCTTGCTCTGACCAAGGAGACTGTTGTGGACTTGAACTTAATGTTTCCCATTCAATCCTGTCACAGAGGTTGGAAGCCTCATGTTACAGCTGATGCCTGCAACTGCTTCTGGCAGCTGTGGGGAGAGCTCCTTAGCAAGAGACTCGAGGACTTTGCCTTCCTTCTACTTAAACGTGAAGGGTTTTCACTCCAGGTGCAGTTACAAATAACAGGCCTTTCTGGAAGTCTGTCTTGCAGGTTCAAGTACTTCATATTTCTGCAAGCACTGCCTGTGTCTCTGTGTTCTGAGAAGTGGGTCAGAGTTAGAGAAGTTCAGGGAATATCAGTAAAGGCTTGTGATCAGAAATTCCATTTCTGTAGCCTGACGGCAGGAGTTCACGGCAGAGTTTACATTTTTACCTTCAACCAGCCATGGAGCTGAGCTGCTCTGCATGCTTGATAGTTTACCTTGACTTGTAGGCTGCAAGTCTACAAGAAAGAAAGATTTATAATTAACCTTTGGCTGTAGACTGCAGGCAAATACATTTTTAGGTTACTAGTTAAGGCTTCAAGTATTGGAATTGGTGCAACTGTGTGCCTGTCCATGCTCTTGACATCTCTGGTGCTGGGTTACCTTATATTAACCCAGCTTCAGTGTCTCTGTACCAAAAGTGCAGAGATGTCCCAAAGACAGTGGGGTAAAACACACATGTAGGGAATGCTGTTTATGCTTACTGCAGCTCTCAGCTCAAAACCCTGTGTTTAGACTCTGCTTTTGAATAGCCTTTCCATGAGGAAGTTAACCGAGAGACAGCATGGGCTACAGACAGAATCTGTAGCTCTTGTTCCTTGAGAAAAATAAGAGATGATGGCAGCAATCGAGTTGTCAGCTTCAGTCTTCATGCAAGTGCCATACTCAATTAAGTTTTGAAAATTAAGGTAAACCAGGGAACAAAGCCTCTCACACAGTGTTCGTTAAAAACAGAGGATCAGGAATTCTGCTGGGGAAATAAGGGATAAAATTAGACTGGACATTTCCAGCACATTCTGACAGTCAAACCTAAATGGTTATCGAGGCTTTAAATTAAGAGTCATCAGCAGTGTATCATTTTATTCTGCCAGGCTCTGTGACTTTCTTAGTCCTGCACTTGCTACACTTCGTTACCCAGCTGTTGATGAGATTGCTCATCCAGTAATGAAAGAGCACTGGCCATCAGCCCAGGCTGGCTGCTGAATTAGGCAGATGTCTAAGGGTAAGGGTGCAAAATGGGGAATGGCTTCTAGGATTGATATCTAGTTTTCTCTGAAAATGTATTTATATTCCTCAGAGTAATCCAGCAAATTTCCTCTGGTTGTTCACAGAAAAAAAGAGTAAGTTCTTAGCACATGGAAAATGGTTGGATTTTTAATGTAACATTAGTGTCCCTACTCTAGCAAGTGCCTCTCCCATATTTCCTCAAATTTGACATATCTATATAATCCCAGGTACCCCAGTCTGTGAGGACCCCCATTTCTTTAAGGCCTGAAAACAATTTGGGAGACTTGCAGCAGCGGTGGAATGAAAAAATTCCAGTTTCCAAGATCATAGGAGAAAATTGAACCTTCTGAATGTTGCAGCTCCTGGTGGTGCCTGGTTTGAACAGCCAGCAAACAGTGCCTGGCAGTGCTGAGGGAAGATGCTGCTCTGCAGAGTAATTTGAGCAAGATGGTGACTATAGAATTCTGACCAGAGAATTAGCAAAATGCAGACCTCTGTGTGAGAGACATTAAGAAATGCTGGGATAGCTTTGAGGAATTTGCAGTTGGGTTTTCGTTGCAGTGACTGGTTGTACCCTTTGTGCATCTGAATGGCATTCAGAGTGTCATCCCTCACATCTCTTCAGATTAATTTGGGAAGCTCATTCTCCCCCTTCACCCCCTAACATCTATGTTAGGAAAAGTAAAGTATGAAACACTGAATTGCTATGCCATCTGGCAGTTCATAAGGTCACTGGGAAGACAGCTACATTTTTTCTCTTATCTACTGCCATGCCACATACATTTACAATGAGTATGTATGACCTAGTAGCCTCCTGTTGCCTGTGGAGAGATGCCCTATATTGTCCTCTGTTGTTTCTTTTCTGAAGAGGACTACACCTTCCCCTGCTGTGCTACTTCAATAACGCTTACACAGGGTAGTATCTAAAATAAAATACAGAAGTCTATGAAATTCTAGAAGACAAGATAGACAGCAGATAAATAAAACAGGATGCAGGGTGTTTGGTTTATTGTTATTGTCCAGTATTCTCAGGAACTTGAAACATCCTTTGGGCCAAATCCGCTCATCCCCTAATTCAGAATGACTAAGTACCACAAGATGGTCCCTGAGTCATCATTTGGCCCTGGAATCTGTTTTATATCTTTCTTCTTTATCTAAATAGCTTGATAAGAGTTTTGGCCGTTTCTTGACTGTGAGTCATGAACAGCAAACCCTGGGATTGCAGTCTGTCCTTCAGTCTAGAGGACATGATTTTAGTGATGCATTTCTTCAGCATGATGTTTGAATGATAAAACTTGCAGGACAGCACAAAGGAGTAAGCTGCAGGTGTGTTCTAGTAGGAGGAGAGAATGCTTGCAGGTGGGAGTTGGAAGTCTGAATCTGCTGTGTTCAAAATGTTGGACCTGTCTCTGGTTTGCGATGTTAAAGCTGGCAAGTCAAAACCTTGGAGTCATTGTCTCCTCCCATGGAATGTGTGTCTTGTTGTTCTAACCCCAAAAAAGAAGGCCAAAAGTATCTAAACATTACAACCAAGAAAGTCTGTAAGACACAAACACCTATTGAATAATTTCTCACTGGTTGTGGCATTTATAACTGCCTTCTTCCCCCACTCCAGATTCTCTAGTGTAATGCCTCTTGCTTCTGCAAATGCTTTTCCTATAGTGAGGAAAATTGTAGCTCTGTCTCCTGCTATTTTTTGTCTGCACTTGAAGGAGCTGAATTGTCTGTGACATGCTAAAAGTTGTAAAAGCAGACAAGTGCCGTACTAGTGACTCTCAGAGACTCTCAGAGAGGTCTTTGCTTAGGTGGCATGCCCTGATGTTTTCTTTTTTGCTATTTTATCTGTGGGGCTTGCTGCAGGATTATTTTAATCATAAGGAAATTTTTTTTGCCAGTATATTTTGTTAGTTTCTCATTTAATATCCTAACAAATTATATTAGTTCCACTTTTTTCAAGTCATGTTTTGTCCAGGGATGTCATTTAGGCTATGAAGACTTTTAATCTGTAAAAACTTTATACAGCTCTAAGTAAAGGTAAGAGACAATCGAGCAGTAAGATTGGAGTACTGTGAATTTTGCTTCTCTCTGTTTCTTTGCAGAGTTCTAGAGCATAGTGGGGTTTTTTAACCTGAAAATTCTATTTGTATTTGTATCCCACCTGCTGCAGGAAGAGTTGGTTGTGGGGACTGAGGCAGAATATGTGGAGAAAACAGAATTCAAATTTGCAAAGGTGCCAGCAGCCTGAAAATTGGGAATGGAGGTGCAAAAGCTTACATTTGGATGCCACAAGTGAACAGTTGGTGTAATGTCACCAACTCTTGCAGTTGTGCATTGCCACATTTTCTTCTCTGTAGTATCAACTGGAACTTGAGTAAGAGCAGAAGAATATCTTCTTTCATTTAGTGGTTCGGAAAAAAATGGGAAAAAAAAAAGTGAGTGCTTGTCCAAAAGGCTCCTAAGCAGACAGGAGAAAAGTATTTAAATTCTAGGGTATGAGTTTCTTATTTTGATTTAATTCTCATGCTGGCTCTATGGTTTTTGTGTTCAGAAGCATTCCCAGTCCATTTCTAGTGCCAGTGATATTTTTGTTGATGCCCCTTGAAAAATACATGTGGATCTTTCCCAAAGTCTTGTTAACTTTCAGGTTTTTGGAAAGAATGTGTATATATTTTTATTTTTATATATATGCGCACACATATAATTTGTGTTACATCCAGCATGCATAGCCTTTTTCTTACTTGCTAAATGTCTGCTATTTGCTAGGGATCTGTATCTGGGAGGAAAGAAGTTGCATTGAGTGGAGTCTACTGGTTGTTATCCTCTTCCTTGGTATCCCTAGATACTGGCTCCACCACCTGCTTCAGCATAGTTTCCTGGCATTGCTTACTTCTGAAAAAACATTGTTTTGTTGACAAGTCTCCTGCAAACTGGTTCAATGCAAGTGGTGTGGTACCTCTGTGGTTATGTCAGTCTTGTGATCTGGGAAGGAGAATCCCTGGTTACCAAGTTTGTAAGTGAAAATAATAGTTAATGAAATAGATACTTTAACGCTGGAAGTTAGAAAAGAAGGCCTTCCATTAGTTAAAAATCAATGAAACCTGAGTGGCAAAAGAAGTTCTTGGATGCCTTCAGCTATTCTGAATGTGTCACAAGACTTCTTTCTATGAGGGAGGGAGGCATGAAGGTAGAAAGAAAGGGTGGACACTTCTAGCCTTACAAATCTGTGGTGCTGCCAGTAGAACTAGACCCATCCTCTCTGAGGTTTGAGGCAAGCCAGTAAGCCTGTGAATTTTTTTTTTTTTCCTGAGTGAAAAACCTTCATGCTTTCCACAGTCTGTCACCTTCAGCTTAGTGACATTTCTGTAGTGTTTTACTGATCACATTTACTCTTAATTTTTGCATGGTGTTTTTTGAGAAGGTATCCATGTGGATTAACATAACTTTCTTTCTTTTGGTTTAACTGGTCAAAGATTGAGTACTAACCTTGATTTTTCAATTGATTTTTTTAGTTGAACAAAACATCTTTGTTTCAGGATGTAGAAGACAGCATGTACTTCTACAGAGCAGGTGAAAGTCCTGTTGGCTTATTGCAGGATTAAAGAAACTAAACTCCATGTATACTTAGGAGAGGTGGGTGATCTCCGAGAGCAGTAGAAGCTATTCCTTGTAGGACACTGACCAAAAGATCTGAATTTGAGACAAGTCGGATGCTGAGTAAGTTTTCATTAGTGTTTTATGAAACTCCCTGTTCTCTTCCTGGTAAAAACTGGTCTCTGCCATAGGATCTGCCACTTGGTCTTTAATTGGCAGGTTTAGAGGGGCCAGAGGCAGATTAATTTGTTTACATCCTGGGGCAGCTTGCATCCCTGTACCTGACGTGCATGGGAAAGGTCTGTCCATTCAATTTCTGTAAAACCTTCAGCCAAAGGGAGGGTCTGTCATAAGGTGTGTCAGCACCATCTGTTGTGCACCTTCCCATGGAGGGATATCTTTGCCCACTTTCTCTCCCACGACCTGTTAAGAAGAAAGAAGGTCTTGGGATCCTTCAGGTTAACCTTTCCCTGTCCGTGTATTGTGTGCTGCCCAAAACCACTCTGCCAGAGGGAGATGGCTCTGCTCAGAGCAGGTTCTTGAGTGCAGAAGACAGAGGCCATGGAGGAGAGGACTGTCCTTAAGGCAGATGCTAAAGCACTGAGGCAAGCAGGCTGCCCTATTAGTTTGATCTGTACACAGCACAGGATTAAAATTGGTGTGTTTGGTGTTCAAAGGAGAGTTGTCAGCCACCCAAACAGAGGTTCTCTTGAATCCCATAATTAAATCTCTGTAGTTTAGTTGGCTACCTATTTACTGAAGGACAGTTTTTAATATTGAGGGAGATAGTTCTTCAGTATTGCTGAAGACTTCTGAGAGTGTGTTTGTAGACAGAATAAATGTATTTTTCCTTGCTTTTCTGGGCGTAATAAGAGTAATCGGGAGCAGATGTTACAGGTATTCAGCAGAGTGTATTTGAGTTAATTCAATTAACTTACAGGATTCAGGCACAGTGGCATAATTGAACTGTGGCTCTCTGTACTGTTACTCTTGGGCATGTTTCCAAAAATGGTAGTAGTTTTAGTGATCAGTAGCTGAAACCATGAAATGAGGATTCACTTCACAGTTATTTTTACTGGGAGCACAAAACATTTTTTCTTTCAGTTATGGCATGCCTCATAGGCTCACACTTTTTTCTCAGCAGAAGTTGGGATGGTCAGAAGAGCTCAGCCTTCTGACCCTTCAAGAACAGAGGCATGAGCCAATTGTACTTTGTCCAAAGTATCAGTCTGTCACAAGCAATCACAAGAATTGCTTTGAATATCAAAATTAATTCCTCTCTATGTTTTCTGTAACCCAGTAAAACAGTACTGAGGCAGGGGAATCCAAGTTCAAAATTTATAATATTCTAGAAAATTAGAGTCTGTTAGGTTGACACTATTCTACTTCATAAGTTTAAACCAGAGCTGCTATTTTAGTTGAATATTTAAAGCTTGCACACTCCCCCTTTCCTCTTAAATACAGGGAATTTCTCTACTACAATGAATTTTATATAATATTTTTATTCAAATCTGCTTGAGCTCAGGAAGCATGAAGTTTTGTATTTCAGTAATGAAGAAGAATGTTTCAGGAGATGCACAAGGTGTGGTGTAGCAAGGGGAAAGGGGAAGATTGATAAGAGTTTTGTAATCTCTCCTGCTTTCTGAAGAGTTGTGTTCAGGTTTACTGCAGGGGCCTATCTTTCTAAAAGCTGTGTGCCATAATGTTCCTGTGTCATTGCCATGGCTGAATGGATTTATATGTGGGCTTGTTTTCAGTTGGTTTTGGTGGATTTTTTTGTTGCTGTGTTAGAGTTTCAATAACTGGCTGCTGTAAAAGGCAGTTGGTTTGTAGACTGTGTTCTATTCGGAATTGGAAGCAGGGAGAGTTTAGTTTTCTAATAAAGAATTCTTCCATTTTATTTCAATAAAAGTTGAATCACTTTCTTTGAGTAAAATGCTGTAATTCCGGAGCTAAGGGCTTCTGAAATTTTTTCATCAAGGGATGATTAAGTCAGCATTTCTGACAAACATCATGATTTCACTAATTCAGCCTTTTCCAGTGGAAGACTACTCCATCAGAAATTTAAACCAGATTTGGTAGCTAGGAACACAGACTCTTGACAAATTTCATAGCTTTTTTCCCCTAGTAGCTTCGTGGCATTTAAATAAGATTGTTCTTCCTTTTATGAAGTCTGTATTTTCTTTTGAATTACAAACTGGCCTAATGAAAGATTTCATTACTTAGGTGTTGAAGCCAGAGCATTCAAGGCACAAATTCAGGCAAAAGGTTTTGTAATTCCCACCACAGGCAAGTTGAAGAAAAGAATTTTCCATTCACTGATATTGGCAAATGGATTTTAATATAGTTTCAAAATGGATTGTGACTGTGAGATTGTTTGACCATGTATGCATATTTTCATGCAGGCTCAGCTTTAAGCTATTAGCTATTTGTGTTTGGGGCTAAAGTGAATTAAAGCAAGAAAAAGCGAGTAAAGCCTAAAGGTCTGGATGTCAGAATGTCTTGGTCTTATCTATATACTTTCTAGGTAATTTTACTGATGAGTTTTGGGGAATTTCTTTTTCAAGAATGAGTGAGAGATTTATTTACTGTAACATGGATTCACTTCTATAAAGAAAAGGACAGGCAGAAGTGGAGCTGTTTCAGCTTAAAGAGTAGAGATTTAATAAATTACTTCATTTCTAAAACGCAAATATCAAGAGGAAATACCCTTTTGTGCATTTTTGAAAAGCAAGCCCTTAGTGCACTGAGGTAGAACAACTACCTAAAAGCTCTTTAAGCTTTAGTGTAATGATCCATATAATAGGAAACATTAAGTTTGCTTTAGCATTTATCCCTCTAGTATTTCCAAACACTGGACCCAGTTCTGCCAACACTTTATGGATGTTTAAAGTTTAACAGATAAAGAGTCCCATATTTCTGTCACAGGAAAATAACATTGATTTGAAGGCGTCCTGGGCTAGGAAAGATTTCTTTCCAAGTTAAGTTGAAAGTACTTATGCATACACCTCTGTATGGAGATCATGGTGGATTTAGGACTGTTAATATTTTCCTGGGGGAAAAAAGTTAAATACAAGAACCTCCCCCCACCATCACTGTGTTCTCTGTTCCAGCATCATAACATGCTTACTTGATTTTAGTAGTTTCTGAGATACAGTGCCAACATAGAGGACTTACCAGCTGAGAAGAAATGAAGAGATAGAAAGGAGAACTTCTTAATGTAATATTTTCTGAGAAAATACAGGTTGTGAATATTGATGCTATGTGGCAGAAGGACTGCTTTCACTAGGTGGAGGGGATTTTATGTGGTAGATATAATCACTGCATCACTAATGCATGAATGGCAGTGCTAAAGTGCAGCCTTGAGTATTTCAGGCAGAAGAAAGACTTTAGATTTGGAAAGCAGAAGTACAGAAAATACAAGTAATGTTCTTTGATAGTCTTGCCTTTGATGCTACATGTTTCCATTAAAATCATAAGAAAATGTCATATTCATTCTTACAGTTTTTTACACTGGAACTGATTTCCAGGAGATGATAAATGTGATTGTTGGTGCAGTGATAGGCTTGAGACCTCCTAGCTACTGCAGTGTCTCTTTCTCTCCCTTCCCATTTGCAGGATCTGCATCATTTGGCAAAATATCAGAAACCTATAGAAGCCTTTAAGAATGTCTGGATCTTTGGGGTTACAACCACAAATATCCAGGAAGAAAGTAGCTTATGCAACATTATTTACCTGAAGTACTTTTTGTAGCACATTCTGAAGCAGACTGCTATTTTCTGCTGTCTCGTATAATCACATTTAATTCTTTCATTCTGTCTTTCAGAGCTCAGTCTGTGGCCTGCACTCTGCTGCTTATTCCTGTCCATTTTCACCCTACCTTTTGCCTCAGTCCTACTACCTTGCATCTACCAGTTCTGTGCCATCCATAACTTTACCTTCCATGCTTTAACAAGCTTTGCAGCCAAGCAGCTAAATTAATTTTTCCTTGCACCTCTCCTCTTTTTAGTAATTCCTGTTACTACCTATTCATCAGTTCTTAATGCATCCCTCTCTGTGTTTATTGCAGTATATCTTTTTCGTGTTGCTTATCTGATGTTTAAGTTATAACAAGATAAAGACTTTTCCCTTCTGGTTTGTGTAAGTACAGAGCGTGCTCAAAATGTTCAGTATAATTCCATGCATTAAAATGTGTGAGCTCAAGGTGTCTAGAGATACTGATACTAAGAATCTTACTAGGGTGGATAAATGAATGAGACTCCTCTAGTCTGGTGTTAGGTTTGTTTGTGTATTTATATTATGGTTGTTATCCCAGAATCAAATTTTAAGGGGTGCTGGTTTGTCATTGGATAGATCAAAATAATGATAGTCAACAGTTATATTTTATCTGAAACCTTTGACAGCTGTTTCCTGGTCCTAATTGAAGGAGCAGTTTTGTATTCTTTGTATTGTGCACTGTTGTCCATAGTAAGTGAAGGTAAGTCATATTTAGACTACCTGGAGATAGTTGGAATATTCTTCCCATTCACATATTAAAATGTGTCACTCACTGAGTTGTTGGTTTGTTGTTTTTTTTTCCTCTTCTGGTATAATTTGAAGGACACGAGTAAAGGAAAAGTTAACCTTTGTTTCTGTGTATTCTTGCAGACTTTGCCATCTAGAGATGCCTCCTTTCCTTATAAAACTCAGTTGCCATGTGTGGTGCCAGCCTCCATTTCTAGCAGCAGTGAGTACAACACAGAATCTAAAATCCTAGATTATGTGCAAGAGGTGGATTCTTCCTTCCATCCAGTCTTATCATTCCCTTCAGGTAAGTAATGCCATGACTTAACAGAGTGGTTGTGCTTGTGACAGCTTGTAGGGGTTATGGACTAACTTGTCTTTTCAGTGATGTTTAGGACTTAGTTATCTTAACAGAAAACTTCACACTGTCAAAATACATGAGTTTAGACTAAATTAAGATCTTTACTTGATCCTGACTTTTAAAAAATGCACCTTCTAGGTTTCCCATACCAGCAATATGCTTACAGCCTTGAAAGACTGGTCAGGAAAAAGGTGTGCTTGGGTGTTTCATGGTGTGTCTAATTAGTCCCTTAGAGATGGTGCTTCTGCCAACACACTACAATACCATGTTTTCTCATAAGTGACTATCTTTCTGTTCAGGCTTCTTGAACTAAGTCTAAAAAGCTTTATTTAGGTTTTCTAATTATTTTTGTGATAGTTAGCCTTTTTGGTAATCTTTGAAGTTTTATGGTTTCTTGTCATCTGATTCTTCAGTCTTTTTGGACAGTGATGTAGATAATGTTGTCTGTGACTCCGCCTGAAATTAGTGCAGGTGCAACTTGACAGTACTTGGGACTTCAAAATAACAGTCTAAATGCTGTTATTAGCAGAAGGGATTACATTTTGTGGGATTTTTTTGTTTTAGGAAAAACCTATTTCCCGGTAGTTACTAAACAATATAGAAATTAAGCTGTTCTGGGGGGGCTTCTTTGCCACAAAATCATTCTGAATGTGAGACTGGGACTTCCATAGAACTGCTTGAATCTTTAATCAAACCCACTGTCTTCCCAGAGTAACAGTGTAGTATTAGGAAGTCAGGAATTAACTTAAGGCTTGGTTTTGGAGAACTTGTCACTGGCCTGTAGAGAAGACCCGAGTGTGGACGTGGAATCCAGAGAAAGCCTTAGCTCTGGCAGTTTGTATCCCATGATTGGGTTAAAGAGGAGATTATTGTGGGAGCAGATAGAAGAAATGGAATGCTCACTCCAAGAGTGCAGCAGCAAACATCCCAGTCAGCATAACTCTGTTAGGGACAGGCAAACACCACCTAAATCTTTCTTCTTTTATACACACTTTCACTTCCCTGTAACTCTGACAGCCCAGCTGGATCCTAGGGATTTAGAGGTCTGCTCAAGGACAGTCTGTGCCCTTGTGTTCATTCTTACCTCCCTCTTAAGAAAGACTGGGGTGTGTAGCAAGAATATTGTCCTTTTGTTATCTCATAAAAAGCTTTGTCATCATAAAAAACCTAAAAAGCTTTGGACTGTGCAGTGGCTTCTGTTGGACACTTTGCCAGGATGGAGGAGGAAAAATGTTTCTAGGTTCATTCCAATATCAAGAACATATTTCTTAAGGAATATTTATTCTCTTTTCCAGAAGCTTTGCTAATAATAGTTGAGACTGGGAAAAAGTACTAGACCTGCTATCTCCTGTTCAAATGCAGTCCTCACTTTTAAGGGAGGCTTGATTCATGCTTTACTTTGTGTACTTTACTGTCTCTCCTCATGAAGACTAGTCTGTTTGACATTTTCTTTCATGTGAAAGAATTACTGTGAATAAATGCATGGTAGAAGTTTTCCAAGTTGTAGCCTGCTTCCATTTCATGTTTTCTTTGCAGCTTTCTTAGCTATCCCTTTCCAGAGCAAAAACTTTGCTGAAAATGCTGCTTGTGCTGTGCCTACATCTTTATATATAAAAATTGTCAGCAAAGTAAAAGAAAAAGGTTTTGCCTTCATTTTCTTTTTATGTTAAAAATACATTGTTTGCATTTGTTTCATTTTGGAACTCTGGGAGTTTGATTTTTTTTTTTTTAATGTGTGCAAGGAGGGATTCAAGTTCAAGATTCAGATATAGTTCTCTCACATTGTTTTTTCTTAGGTTTGCTTTTAAGGTGAATCACAATTTGCAGGCAATCTAGTAAATAGTGCAGTGGGACTGGCTCACTAGTGTACTCTCTTCTGAAAGTGTAGTTGTCCCTTATGTCTAAGTCTTTCTTTCCCAATTTCCAAATTACTAAGGATCTTGATTAAAGATATGTCAGTGGTTGCAGTATCCCTTTAACATCACAGCACCTCTTTCAACTTGCACCTTGATAACTGGAAAATTGTAGTTTGTATCTGAGAAGTTTGGGTTTCTGGTATTTCTGTACCAAGGCTATGGATTGATTGAAACCAGCACTCCTGACCTTTTGATTAAGATACATAGGAGGACATATTTAAAAATATCTGAGTTTCCAGGTAAATAAATAAATAAATGAATAAATAAAACTAACAAAATAGGAGAAATGTTTTGGCTGTCTCTTTACTTAAATGTTGTGATTAATACACCTGTCAGACTTTCTTTGTTATACTTGGAAGTAGAGTAGGAAACACAGCAAAAACCTTGGGATGTTATGACAAAACAATAGAGTTAGATCCATATCCAATTGAAAATAAATTGTTCTTTTTATTTAGCAAAATATGTTGGAAGTTTTTGTCCTGTCACATCCTAAAGGCACATGAGGCTAAGACTGTGCATAAATATATGTAGTTTTATGTCCACCCTTGGGCCCTGCCCACATTCCTCATTCTGAATGTACTAGCTGTCAAACCTACCTCTCACACTGGCACTTCTTTCCAATTAAATTTCTTTTCATTCTTGTAAATTTTTCCCAGAAAGGCTTCTCAGAGAGAGGTAGGGTTTTTTAAGCCTTCCTGCCTTACATCAGGGGGTAAATTCCTTACTACTTGAAATGCTTGCAGGCTAATTCTGCATTAGAACACCCATCAGGAAATTAATTACATTGCCCAGCTGTAGACTTTTCCAGGGAGTTGGAGAAGGAGTGTACCTTGAAAATACCTATAGGCTCCCAGCAGTAATGATTTCTAAAAGTATTAATTACTTGTATGCAAAAGGCTGAACTGAAGCCTCTTCAAATTACAGGAAACGTGCACTGTTCTCTCTGCTATGCTGGGTTTTGTGCAGGAGCTGGTTAAAAGGGAAGAGCCCAGTCTTATTTTCACTCATTACCCTCCAGAGTGTGTTCCAGTCCTTAGCAGTATTGCTCACAGATCATACTGAATGTGTTGGGTGAATCAGTGCCTAGACCTCTAGTGCCTAGATGATGCGTAATTCATTGGCTCTGCGGTTGCCATCTTTCTAATACAGATGCTAGTCCTTTGGATTTCTGTCTTTTTATTAGATATTCCTCTTCACATATACTTCGAAACATTATTGAGGAGGGATGACATCAAAGGAGAACCTGCTGATACCTCATGTTTGGGAGGGGAGTTTAAAGTATCTGCTGACAATGGTATGTAAAGCAAAATATCTTAGTATTTGCAAGGCCATTTTTCATTCATTTGTCAGTATCTTCTGGCATGAAGAGGTTCAGTTTATAAACTTGTCACAAAGCAGGTTATCAGAGAAGGTAACTGACTATGTCTTTAGGTGGAAGGGGAATCTCTTTTCAGACCACAGTGTCAGGTTCTTCTTAATTGCACTGAGATGATCCCACCAGAGCTGTAAGAGCATACTACAGGTGGGGGAAGTTTGGACCAGGGGGCTGACTACAGTTCTGTTACTATTTGGATTCCTATCAGAAGTTTGAGGGTTTTTCCATTATAAATGGTTCAGCAGTTGAAATTTCCTGTAAACTGATGAAGAATAATTTCTCAACTTGATACTTGCTTTTCTGTTACAGGCTATAATCCACATGTTTCTGTCAAACAGTGGAACAGTGGCTGTTTGTCTAATTCCAAATCTCAGTTGGTGTTAGGAACACCTGATCAGCTGTCAGAAAGAAGAAAGAAAAGGCATCTAAGTGAGACAGCAGTAGGTAAGAGAAAAATAGCATTGCAAGAGGCCACTACATCTTTTAAAATATGTTCTGTATGAATATCACTGGGCTCTGAGAAGTAATCTTAAGTTGTCTCCAAAAAGGGTACTGTATGAAACTTATGAACAGACTTAGAAACACCATGAAAATATTTTGCTATTTTAAAGCATAGTAATCAACTTTCTTCTTAAGTATTCATACAGAATGAGACAAGCTTTTGTAATTTATTTTTGGAGTACTCTTAAAGGAAAATGCTCAGCAGTTCAGCTGTGTTCTTCTAATACGGGGTGCCATTCTTAATATGAAAGGATTTTTTAATAGTAGTCAGTGGAACTGCAAAGTTCTCTGTTAAGTCACATGCCCATTGAAAAATTTACTGTTCCTGGCATCTTTGTCCACTACATTTCATTTGTTGTGTACTGTTATTTGTGGTTCTGGATCCCTTCCAGACTGTTAAGAGGACTTGTGAATTTTTACCCTCGTTACCTTTCTATTTTAAGTCACTGAATCTCTACTTCAGCACTTGATAAATTAATAGGAAGTGCCCTGAAAGTTCTGTAGAATAATGTGATAATGTAGAGATAAAAAAATTAGCATGCCACTGTAAAGATAAAAGGCATCTTACCTCTCCAGACTGTTAGAATGTAAAGCTTAACAGATTCTGTTACAGATTCATTTATGTAACTTTTGGAAAACCTTTGGCAAAATTCTTCACAAGATATTTGAAGAAAATAAGTCACTGAGCAAGAGGGAAAACCATATTAGTTTAAAATTTCTCTTAGGAAAGAATTAAAAGGAATAAAGGAACAGTTAAAATTGTGGAAAAATTAACCACTGGTGTATAGCCAGGCAAAACTGATAGTGTAATATTTCACTCGAGGTGGAGATATAGAATTACTGCAGAGATTAATCAATAAAAAATTATGATCTAGGATTAAAACAAACCCCAAAACACACAACCCCAAAGCAAGACCACCCAATTAATCAGAAAGTTTTGGGAGAGAATAAATGTTTGGGGGGCACACTGAAAATGCTTTGGATTTAGATGAGGGTTGCCCTTTGGTCCTTCCCATGGTGCAGTACTGCCATGCCTTTGCTGTACAGCCTTCTTTAACACCCTGTGTCTCCACTGGGGTGCCATGCACTATCCCCTTTCACCACCAGTCACCCTGTTTTCTGTGTCACCCGCTCCCTTGACCACTTCCTGGTCCCCAAGAGTTGGATGCTGACACAGTGTTTCTCAGTTTCCCTAAGTACAGTCATGAACACTGAGATCAACAACTGGAGTTACTTGGGAGCACTTGTTAGAGAGAAAAGATCTTGCTATAAACCATTTGAAGTCACCGTTAGTCTTCTGACAATAGTATTTAGGTTTTTTATAAATGGAACCAAAAAAGCAATCTTTTATTATGACGATCATCCCAAAGCCAGAAAACTGTTCTGTGGTGCATTCATGAATAGGAGCACAAGTTCTAGCCTATTAGTGCTATGGGTGTAGAACTACATATTTATTCCTAATTTGGGCTCTGTCTAGGAGAAATTATCCATGAGGAAGGTCAGCCTAATGAACAAGGCCAAAAATAAAAGCTGGGTGCCAGGGAGTTGCAGAGCTGGGAGATGGCAGTTCATGACCTTGACCCAGCCTGTGTAGTACAGTCTTTAGGATCAGTCTTACCTCTTTTTCCATGCTGGAATACACTCATTCTTTTTGTTTGTTGGTGTATTAAGTCTGAGTTCTCCTTTCTTACTTGAAATTAGGGTAAAAGGAAAGCAGAACAGGTGGTTAAATTCTGAATCCCACTAAATGCTGTTTACACTGGAACTGAGTGGGAATAAATAGGAATCACAGTTTGTCTGGAACAGTAAATCAGAAGAAACCGCTATTGGTTTGGAGGTCTAAACTGATGTTGTTTGTTACCCTTGCTGCCAGTTTTATCATTTATTAAGGAAGAAACATTCAGGGAGAACTTGGTGAGATGCACCCCAGCTAGAGAAGTACTGCTAGGGAGCAAGGGGAATCTAAGTCAGATTGCATCTGCTGTGTGTGTAGTCCATGACGGCTCCTGAAAAATGAGTCAGGATTTGCCCATGTGAAGCTGGTTACAGGAGAAGAAATCCTTCGTAGAATAAGAGGGATGAGTTTTATGGAACAACAATGACAGGATGAATAGCAAGTGTTTATTTAGATGGCTTTTTTTAGTATCCAGTAAATTGTAAGTGGCTCACTGTGGGCTTCTAAAAATTACTGTACTATTACTGTGTGGAAAAATATCTGCAGTCTAATAGCCAACAGCCAGTATGTCTTGTTTATTGCTATTTTTTATGACAGGTGAAAGTAGCACTCGGTTTGAGACATTCTCCTTCCAACATGCAGAGCCTGAGTCCCACAACAGTTTTGCTCCCACGAGCAGTATCAATGCCATGTCTCGGGCCACTCACAGCACTTCATCACAGGTAAACCAAAAGTCTGTCACTGTCTCACCTGAAATATCAACAGATAGTTATGAAATTTATAATCCAAAGCCATGTGCCTTTTACATCTGATTTAGTGTCATATGCCAGTGCAGAGTATTTTTACAGTGAATTAAGTGGATTACATTAACTAATTGATTCCAGATTGAGTATGTGATGATTCTAAAACAGATAGTTGCTTGTAAAAGAATATTGCAGATCATATAACCAGAGTGTAAGTTTCATTTACTGGCATTGTGCCTTTTTTCCAGATTTCATTAAATACACTGTGATTTATGTTCCCAGTCTTACACTAGGGCTCTTATGATCCTTTCTCTTGGTGCAGATACATAAAATAGCCTCAATGTTGCAAATGGAGTCACAAAATTTGTTAACTCTCAGTTTCCTTATTTAAAACCCTTTGTGCAGAAATACAGGCAAAGTCTCTGGTATATAGTTTGCTGAGGAGCAGCAGAACTCTGGCTCAGTGTACAGAAACACAGTTTCACTGGAATTCACGATACTCAGATTTAGATCCCATGGTTTTGCTAAGCCCAGTGGTAACTGCTGCTCTGTAAGTCATCATGTTTTAATGCAGAGTCGAGTTTAAATGTGCATCCCACATAGTTTAGACAACACACACTCTTTATTCCCTTGAGTCAATCATCATCAAAAAATATGGAAATGAGCACTTTTAGAATAGTCTGTTTCCATTAAAGTTCAAGCTTTCTCCTTGTGAAGTTCTAATGTTTCTCTGCTAACATGTATTTCCTATGATTTGAGCTGATGAACTCTTGTATTGATTCTATTATTCAGCATAACTCCAGGAGGAGGCTGAGAAGTGAGAGCTCCTATGATATAGACAACATTGTTATTCCCATGTCGCTGGTGGCACCATCGAAGTTGGAGAAACTACAGTACAAAGAAATCCTTACTCCAAGGTTTGTTCACAACCTCTTTAATTACAAAGTCATGAAAATGAACATGAGAACATTAACTAAGAATATAATTTACATGGAGTTAGAAAATATTAAGATGATCTTCTCATGCATTTGGGTTTTTATCTATGCGTTTCAGTTCATGTACTGAAGTGGTGGGAAGACTGGACAGCTGATAGCACAGGAGAAGTAGTCTGACATACACAGGGATGTGGCAGATGCACAGACTGGCTAAAACTAGAAGTGGATTTATATAATCTTAATTGTAGTTATGGCCTTTAATATACCATAAGGCTGACTAGCTCTGAATGGTTGTTTGAAGATAGCTGTCTTTTTTTGTGTGTTCAGAAGAAAGTAGTAAACTATTCTCTGTGAATTAAACAGAAATGGATTTAGCTTTTTTAAAAATTTATTTAGCCATTCTGATACAGTAGAATAAGCTTATTTCTTTCCATATAGTGTAGGCCTACAATCCATGATTCTAGAGACCTTTTTCTACTTTGTTTTAGAAAGAGAACATCTTTAGATGTCAAAAACTGGGTAATTGGTCTCCTCTGGTAACTTCGGTGTCTTAGTATTACAGTGCCTGAAGTGCTAAGTTTACTTGTTCTGTACTTTAAATCCATAATATATATTTGCTTTTTTATTGTCTTTTAAGTTGAAAAATATTATTACAACTGTATTGGATATCTTGAAGACTGTGTTAGGAAAAGTAAAAGTTAGATACCTTGTTGGGAAAGAAAAATATAAATTTCAGCCATCTGTTATCAGCACCTTAAACTTAATTTGATTTTCCTTGTCTTATTTCTAGCTGGAGAGTTGTTGAACTTCAACCTTTAGAAAAATCTCAAACAGATAAAGAAGAGGTAGGCTGTATTTTTAGTTAAACCACTATTTTTATTTAAAGTAGATACAATATATAATTGGGATAATTGGTACATACTTTTTGAAAACACTGACTTCATACAAATCCCAGTAAGTTTCAAGTTTCAAAAATAAAGTATTAAGTATCAGATTGTGAAAATGTGTCTTATCCCTAAGTGGAAGATAGAAATGCAAGTATACCACTAATATTCCTTGTTCATTGTTTGTCTGGCTCTTCTGCCCCTTGCTGCTGCACAGTCAGCCCTCCCAAAGGGTCACTTGGCTCAGGCTCTGCCACCCTGCTCCCGAACACTGTAATGCAGCCTCTCCCTGTGTGGTTGTCTTCTGGGGCCACCAGTGCTGTCCTTCCCTCTCATCCTCTCTTTCCATGGCCAGGTCCCATGGCATGTTGCTCTTCTTATGGTAATCAGGTATTTTGCCTGTGGGTCCAGCAAGTGTCCTCAGTTTTCTTTTCAGTATTTGTTTTTCTGCAGCCCTCCTTTTGGGAGCAAACTTTTCTGCATTGTCAGGAGCAACATAATCTTCAGCATTTCCTGCCTGCCTCTTGAGCTAAGTTTGCAAATTATAGGCTACTTTTGCTTCCTCCAGACATAAGAAACTACCTTTTCTTCAGGGAATGTCCATGGACTTTGCAGCTAGGGGTCCCTTTCTCCTCTAATCAGGGGTTTGAGACATTTCCTAACCTTGACCTGTACCAGCAGGTCTGGTCTCTAGGCTGATTTTCTGTCCTTCCAATCTTTTTGTGGCTTCTTTTCCAGAGACCTGTCAGTTTTGCTGTCCTTTGGACATCTCTAATCTCCCTCCAGTCTCTGCCACTATCACCAGTTGTAACTGTAGGACTTGTATTCCTGCCTTTATCCACAATACCTGTTCTTTAGCTGCTGTTTGACAGAATCTCTACAGCAGAGGTTTAGTTGCCATAGCAGTAGAAAAATATGGCATTTAGGTAGCAGTGCAGGAGGTTACATTAAACTCAGTAAACAAATCATTATGTTACTCCCTTGGGGTAGAAAACAGACTCTCCACAAAGGCACAAACTTCCTCAGAGGTTTACTAGGTCTGTAGCTACCTGCTGCATAATCTTTCCTTTAGGAGAACATCATGGTCTCAGCTCCTTACTTGGTGTAGTTATACTTACTTGGCAGCATACTCTTAGGTTGGAAGGAAGAGAAAAGCTTACTCTGTCCCTGCCTTTTCCAGTGCAGTTGAGAAATTCTTGTGAAATCTGTGGACAAATTTATGTCACTTCCACCCACCAATTTCTGGGTTGGTACCATCCCAGCTAGCCGGAAACATGCCTGTCCTTCCTTTGTACTGAGAAGGTCAAATTCCACACACAGGAGAACTCTCCTGCAAGGATATTTAATTAAACCATTTGGAGAATAAATAATAAAGGGAGCAAGGGCACACTGTCCCTTGAACATCTACTGTTCATTGCTCTCTTTGTCCTGGTATCTGGGAGGGAGGGAAGAATTTCAACAGTGATTTGCATTCAGGGCTTCAAGGGACTTTGCTTGGACTCAGTGGATTTCTTGTTTGGATTTCAGATCCCATAGAAATTACTTGTCTCATGCTTTTAGTGTATTTTGCTGAAGGGACTTCAAGGTCTCTCTCTGAAACTGATAGGTTAATGTCTGAATTAGTAGCCCTCCCAGTACATTTGTGTTGGCATGACTCTCAATCCTGTATGATTCATACTCTGGCCAGGAAATAACTTGAGTTAACAATACAGCAGCTTTGCCTCCTGCTGTGTCCCACTGCTTCTGTATTATCTGTCAGCTACTGGGTAGAATAAGGAGGAGAGATGTCAGACAAGAGAAAAATGCTAAAGATCTTGTTTATGTAAATCATCCTTTGCCAATTTCTCCTTCTTTTGGGATCATGTTAATTAGTTTGGACGTTTTTCAGAGTACTGAGAAAAGGTGATTGATTAGAATTCTTCAGCTTCCTTTAGCTTTGAGCCAAGTTACATTTACTACTGAGTAAGCTTGTAAAAAGACATGAAGAAACAGCACCATTACCTGTTGGCATTTTCTGCACTCATGCTCTGACACTCTTGAAATTGCTCCATGTGCTGATGTCAAGGCAAGCTTCAGTAGGTCATTCATGTAACACAAGGGAAGGCAAAGTATACTTTCTGCTTCTGTATAAAATGCTCTTTATTTCACTGCATAGTAACCTATGGTGGTGTTGGAAATGGTACAACTTAAAAAAATTTTTGTGGTACTACATAATAGTTTCTTTACTTCTCTATCTTCTACAAAGCTAAATTTAAAACTTCAGAGTTGTCCTTGTGTCAAGCAGTAATCAAGGATTTCTGCCACTGGATAACTTTTTTTCTTCTTCATCATCTTTGTTATCTTCGTAGTTTTCATGTTTGTTTTCTCTGTCTTCTTCATTTAGAGTCTTTCAATGCAACAACCCATATCCTTGCAATAGACCTGCAACCAACATTTACTAAGTTACAAAAAAAAATGTGGGATACCCAATTTGACATGCTCCATGTGGGCCACAATTCTAAGGGTGGGAACTCAGCACTTTCTGGGAATCAGGGCTATTCATTGTGCCTTTGAGAACAAAAAGCTTACCTTTTATGGGTGCATTTTTGTTTCTGGAAATTTTGCCTTATAAGAACAAAATTGGCAATGCAAAAGTTAATCTACTATCTATGTCTGCTCTTTTACTTGCTCTAAAAATACTTTCTGGAAATAGAACATTCGAGTTTCCTGGTTTACATGTATGAATTTGCAGTCTTATTGCTTTAAGGCATGGGAGGGTGTGGCACAGGTTTTCCTGTTTTGTTTTGGTTTTAATTTGTTTTGTCCGGGTTAAAGCTTCTGGAAAGGCACAGTTGTAATGTTCAAGTTTATTTTGTAGTTGTTTTAGTAATGGCAAATTCTTTGGAGTAATTCCTTGTGCAATTAGTTTTGCATAAGTGTTTTCATGGCTTATGACTCAGAGTTTCCTGTGGAGCCAAAGAGTGAAACACAGATTTTGTTGTTTTGAGAACCTTTCAGAAATATTCCTGGTGCTAGTCAACATTAATGCTCAGAGTGTTGTAGTGTCATGGGGAATCCAAAGCTTAGTTTTCTTTCTGTGAAATCATTAGATATGCCTCACGAACAGGCCTTCCCCATAGCCTTTTCTCTCAACATCACTGCCAGATCCATTCACTGAAGAATGACACTTCCTTTGTCCTCTTTCAAACTAACCTTAGAGAGTTAAAACCACCAAATTTCTCCTGTTATAGCACTTTAAATTAACCTAAAGTTGTTAGAGGAAATACATAAAGTGTTATAAAGCTGGGGAGGGGAAGAGGCTGTTGTGATCCAAGTAGAGACCTTTTATTCTGATGTCATGAAACTTTTATCTATAGAACAGATAATACATTTTAAATAAGAAAATTTAGTGTTCAAAAAAAGTAGGGTAGAATTCATTTTAAATAAACAAGTGGTTAAATCTGCTACCACCAGCTATGGAAAACAAACAAGGCTTACTTCTGTATTTTTCAAAACTCTTCACTTGGAGAGGAGCATGGACTTCGATTTTTGAGTGGAAGCTTGTTAAAAATTAAATTTCTTCCCAGCATGAAAAGTTTTGGTGATTTACTAAGAGAAGTATTTTCAAATTCGTAAGTTTTTCTTTCTAAATTATCTTTTGTTTCCACTTCAAAGGAAATTTGGGCACAGAAAAATCCTGAATTTTTCCCAAGGAATAATACTTTTGTAGTTCATAAAATTCTCACTTTCATGCTATGTATCATTGACTTTGGAAAGACAGAATGTGAACTGAGATGTATCCCTGTTTGGATGTTCTCCAAGTGACAGAGCTGATGAACTTTAGAGAGAGGAGGAAGCCCATTAAGTTCACGTGCATGAAAGGAAACCAGCAGCTAACAAAGTGGTTTGTGTTTAACATAAATAAATAAAAGTGATGAGGGAGCCTTCAGCAAGGAGTGATGAGATGAGCAAACAAAGCAGCCTGTTTCTCTGAAGGTTCTTATTAAGTGCTGGGCTGAGGAGGAGCTGGGCAGCCACAGTTGTACAAATGGGTTCTGTGTCTGATTCCAATCAAAATGAAGTCCTTGGAAGCACACTGATTGGTTATGATACTTTGTCATTGTACCCCTAATGGCTATGAACCACCTCAGTGCTGAGAGACTTGATATGGGGAAGGCTTCCACAGAAACAGGACCAAGTGGAGCACTGCCAGGGTCTCTACCTGGCACTGCAGCGAGGACCGTGCATTTGGTTCTCTATCTCGTAGGCTCAGTTGGAAGATAAATGGTGTTACTTGTACAACACCACTGAGGATTTTGCTTTAGAAAAAAAAGGCAGTTTATTTTCCATGACCCCCCCCCTCAGTTATTAGTATAATTCTTGTCTAGGACTGATCTGGCAGTGCAGCTTTACATCTCCTATGACCAGGAATTGTTCTTTCCAAGAATTTCTCAGCTTTTGAGTTGAGACTAGCTGGCATAAAATCTATGGCTGCAGCACTCAAATGCTCCTGCCAACCTCAGCTTTTTAGGTGAACTTTGAATAGTTTGGAGCACTTTGAAACAACTGTGAGCTGTACTGGAGCGGTCCAGCCAAGAATTCCCCTTGCCATCAGGGGAGTGAGGGGGGGAGGGGCAGCAAAGTGCTGCTCAGCCAGCCCTGGCTAAGGAACAAACTTCCTGGGGTGTTGCCTTTGGAGAAACACAGATGGTACTTCCACAGTGAAAGTCGGGTGCTCTTGTTTTACTACGAGCAGGTAAAGTACTTGCATTAGGGCTGGTTTAAACTGTACTCAGGGTCATGCAAGCCATTGGGTAAGAAATAGTATCTTCAGAGCAGAAGCCATTTTCTGCTTGGTTTCACAGCAGGAATGTGGCACCTCAGGTTCACCGAGTTCCTCTCTGAGGAGTTATAAAAGTCCTTGGTGATCTCAAACCTATTTCTCAGTGCTTTCAGAGCACCTAGCAAATCCTACTGCCTCCCAGCCTCCTCCTAAAGCAATCTCTGGAAACTGTTCCAATTTTTGCTTGCCTTTATTATGTACTTTTAACACTGCCTTGATTTGCAAATGAATACTTGTCCTCTTAATTTTCTACCTCTCACCACAAAGAAAAATGTGTTAGCTGCATGGAGGGGGTATAATTTCTATATCCATTCAGATCAACAACAGACATGTAAAAAAAAATAAAGCTAATATGACAGTGTCCCATACCTTAGAGCTCTTGTAAACTGAATGCGTGTAAATGTGCCTTCATGGTGCATTGTGTTGCCACTTCTTGTTTGTTAATAGACCTTTGCAGAATTATATATAATACTTGCTGGTGTTGTTTTTAGTGATGTTCATAATGACAGCACAGCTCTCTGTGTCCCATTACAGGCAGAAGATCTGTCAGACAAAGCGTTTTCCTTGCGTCACTCCAAGTACGAAGAAAGAGAGCGCACAAGGTGGTCACTGTGGGAGCAGAGCCACTGGCCCAGGAGGAACAGCAGGCAGGTGTATTGGCTTTGATAAGAGCCTTCCTATTGAGCCTGGTGTGGGTTGTCAAAACTGCTATCATAGAAAAGTTTGAAAATGAGGGCACCATTCATTAATTAACTCATCAGGGACAGTACCAGGTATGTTTGACTTCATAGCTGGTAAGGGAAGGCAGTGCTGAGGAATGCATTCTTACAGAAATTGGGCATGTTAGTGACCTGGCATTACTAAACAAATATCTTCCTCCCTCTGAACACAGAGCTCTGCTAGACTGTGCCACTTCCTGTTACTATGACTTTAGCCACCCAGTGTGTCATGAGTCTTTCTTCACTCACCTGATTCAGATGAAATTCCAGTGTTACTGAAGGGCTGTGCCAAGGGCCTTACACTTAGAAAGTCTTTGTGTGAACGGTTCATTCTCACAGGCTTGCCATCTGGTGCAGAACTCATCAGATTTAAATATAACCACTAAAAGTCTTGCAAAAAGTAGTGTATATCAGAACAAACATCATAAAGCTGCATCTGCAGTTTGGCCCTGAGAAAATGATTCCCATAAATCACTTCACAATCTGCCAGGACAAAAAGCAGCCTATAAATGTTGGGATAACTTTTGCTGCTGTTATCGTATGTTTGCATCTGCTCTTGTCTGAAAATGAACCATTACACTAGGAATAAATAGTCAAATATAGCTTTTTTAATGCAGAATAAAAATAGAACTAAGCCAAATTGAGGATTTTTATTTTAAGCAATGTTGAACATAAAACCTCCCAGCTTTAGAAAGTGCACTGAAAAATAAAAAGTTCTGTATGTACCTTAATTTTGAAACTGTGAACTCCTTGGTAAAATCTTAGTGCTGTTTGAATTCAGAATGCTCATTGACATGAGCAAGGTCAGGTTTCTACCTGGCATTTCAGATGCATGCTACTATTTTATATCTAGTTTAAATTCTGATTAAAAGTGAGGTCAAAATTTTTAATCTTACTACATTTTTGATTGCTTTGGACTTGAGTCCAGAGCAGAAGTGATAAGGGGGAACCGAAGTACTTGTCTCTTGAGTTGCACTGGCACAGACGCCAGGCTTTGAATGGTTTGGTGGGTGATGCTGGCTCACTGATTTCTTAATTCCAAAATCACCATCCTGCTGAGCATGCAGAGCAAGATGCAGGAGTGGGACCAGTCTCTAGCTGTCTGCAGCCATGGGTGTGCCTGTCCCACCCATTTTATCCACATAGTTCCTCCACATAGCACTTTGTTTCAGCTCCAGCCAACAAGATTGTCAAGAAACACACAAGTTTTCCTCTGCTTTTTTGGTTCAAGCAAGCAGAATGCAGGTAACATGTATGGAGAAACAGAACACTTTGAAAACAAAATGTGAACTGCTCGTGGCAATGTGAAGGTCAGGGAGTAGCTCTTAAAACTCATTTCTAATTCTGCACTAGATCTTACAGCAAAAATGCTTATGGTCGACACAGCCAGGACTCGGTGCAGAAAGACCATTGTGCTGCCGACCCTGCTCCTGACCCAACTTCAGAAGCCGACAGCCCTGTTTGTTCAGGGATGACACCACTCTGCAGGGAGAGCCAGGAAGAGAAGGTGTGTGCCTCCAATAGCTTCCAGGTTTGGTCAGTTCTTCAGGGCCAGCAAAGAAACCTGAAGATACTCTGCTGTCTCACTGATCAGAACCTCAGGCTGCCACCCTAGTTAATGTGCACTGAATGTAGTACTCCTGTTTAGAACTACATTGCTGTGCTTTGTAAATTAACCCCACTTCTGTCAACAGGTAAAAGTTTCATTGCTCAGTACACATGGCAGATGTATTTGAGGCAAATATGGAAGGATTGGGTTCAGGCTGGGCTTTTTTCCAGGGGTGTTGGCCAAGGTTCCAGACAGGCCTGATCATTAGGGGTCAGGTATCCTGATGGTCTGGCATTGTGGGAAAGAGTTTCCTTGCCTGTTCAAGGGTAGGTCTATTATTAGTTCAAACCCTTATGCAGCCAGCTTACATCTTGGTGCCTGGCAGTGTTGTATTCTTTTTCTGAAGAGCCTGCAAACACTGTAAAGAAAGACACTCGTTTGCTACTTGATAGCACGTGATTCTACACACAGTTAATCAGTTCAGACTCAACTGAACTCCCTTTTTATCCTCTATACACTTCTTCCACTCTTACTCCTACTCTTCTGCTTCCTTTCAGTCTGGGCATTGGGAACTTCGAGTTTTTCCACTAAAAGATGAAGAGGTGGAAGCTTTACTGTGCCAAGAGCAAGTAACGAATCAGACTGAAATGTCAAATGCAACTTTCCCCAGCGACTCTCCCTGCACTCCAGGCACACCCACTGTTTTGCCAGACAATGGCTATCCACCAAGAAAACACTCTACCCAAGAGTCAGAAGACTACAAAAGCGTTTGCCTGGGAAGCAACAGTACAAGGAAACAAAGGTGACAGGGAATAATGTGGTTCATTAAGAAAGCCAGTTAAGGTGGAGAGAACTGTAAGGTAAAATCTCTCGTTCACACAGCATATGACAGCACAATTCAAAACCTTTATGTTAGCTGCATATAATATATTTTCTTTCTTGCTTTGTAACAGGCAGGATAAATCCCAAAGACAACACTTTCTTCTTCCTGAACCCCAAGAGAAAGTAATTATTTCAAGCTGGAAGTCTAATATTCCCAATGTCGGGAGTGGGCGCACATAAATTGCTGGCACCATTCACTTTCTGTTGTCATATTGCCACATTTGTCAGTAATCATCCTTTTCTGTTTGTTTGTTTTCAAATGCATATCTGGTTCTAGTGGACTCTGGTGCAGCAGGAGATGCTGTCTACCTTATCTAACAACTTCAACTGAACACAGAAAAACTACTTGAAAATAGTGGGGATAAGCGTTAGCCTCGAATTATTTTTTTGTGTGGCATGACCACAGGGCAAAAACCTGTCTCTCTAACTGCATGTGTAAGGTAAGGGTAGGTGAGAACCAGCAGTTGAAACCAGGGCGTCTGGAAGCCTTGCATCAAGCTTAAGTCATGTAGTCAGCCTTTAGTAGTGCCAGGGCATGCTTCATATTGATGTCCTCAAGCAGTAAGGTAGAAGTAGTCCCCTGCATTGCCATAGTCAATGTATCTGACACCTGGAAAGTAGGGTCTCTGCTTCAGGCCTGCGGGGATGGAGAGACGGGAGGAAAGAGGGGTCGAGTCAAATCAGTGACACAGCCCATGGAATACTGTGGTTTGGATCATCTTACTTCCTTAGTCCTTCAGTAGCTAATGAGGCTCATAATACTTCACTTTAATGTGTTAGTCTTGTTCCAATTTCTGTACAGTGCCTTTTAAGAGTCTCGTAAGTATGCCAACATTTGGTAACTAGCTGGAAAGGAAAAGATGATTGATGTCTTGAAGAGCAATAAAAAAAAGGCCCCAAAGCTTTCCATTGTGCTTCTGGATAGATTTTTCATTTCCCAATGCATTCACAGTGAGAAAACAAAGGCAAGTTGTTTAAACTTGCATCTAAATAGCATAGCTTGGAATGTATCTGCAATCCCAAGAGGTATTAACAAAGATTCAATATTGAATGTAGGTATAATCCATCAACAGGCAGTTTTTCTGTGTAGGACAGTTGAAGGCAATTTAATAGGAGTTTCTGTTTTTCCTGCAGTTTTCTTCCGTGTGTAATATCTGGAATGGCACTGGACAGATGACCCAGTTTTAGTGTCAATTTATTTTTTTGGTCAAAATTACAGGAAATACACATTGGGCATATGAAAACAGTTCAGTAAAGTTTCAACACTACAACCTATTGCTACATTGTAGTTTATTGCACAT
The DNA here is from genome assembly GCA_025920805.1 of Petroica traversi. Lineage (NCBI taxonomy): Eukaryota > Metazoa > Chordata > Aves > Passeriformes > Petroicidae > Petroica > Petroica traversi. The sequence continues at coordinate 1,781,592 of JAHLSL010000076.1, read as the reverse complement.
TCTGATTATTTTTTTAAACACTTTTTTAACACTGGTTTGTCTTAAACTTGAATCTTGCCTCAATGTCTGATACAATAATCTTTGATGCAAGGTTGTTTTTTTAATTAAAAGTTATTTCTATATATGTTGTATATAGTCTGAATTCAATGGCTTTTTAGAAGTGAAGTAGGAGCAGCAATACTTCCTCTTGGCACAGATCTCTTTGGCCTGCAAACCCACTGCAGCTTTGCTGTGGTTCTGATGCTGCGCTTTTGCTGTGAGGCCAAGGGCCCTTCAATGCCTCAGTAGAGAAGTGTGTGTTGCCCTCTCTCTCTTGCCCTGCATGTGCATCTGCTTCCAGGAAGAAGTTTCTGAAAGGTCAGTGCTTTGCAGGTCTTTTTCATACCCCTGTCTACTCCTTAGGAAGCCTGGTCTGACCAGCTCTCACATAGCTTTGTTGTAAGGTATGGGCTTCCCTTATTGTCTGATCCCTGGGGCAGAGGGAGGAATTCCTGCACAGACCAAGTAAACCAACCAGCCAGGCCAGCTGCCTTCCATGTCCTGAAAGTGCTGCCAGGAAGTGGAAATACAATCCAGTCTTTTACAGGAGGGTTTTTCTTTACTGGAGGGTGGAAACAGAAGGGTTCAAGGGTGAAAAGGAGGCCAAAGAGCCTGTGTCATAGGAGCTGGGTTATCCCAGTCTGTCAGCCTGGGGAACTGCAGAGCATCCCTGCACTGTAGTTCAGGTCCCAGCTGCATTGTCAAACCATCGTGTGGCTGCAGCGTCAGCCTTGGTGTGGGCTAAAGCAGCTGCTGGGTACCTTGTCCCCTGCAGGGCCTGCAGAGGCAGGTAGTGGTGTGAGCAAGGGGAACCACATTTGCTGTGTCCCCTCTTGTATGTTCTTGCCCACCCTTGTGGGAACTTGCTTTTGCTTCATGAGACAGTAATAAAAGGGTAGTTACAGAAAGGCTGAGCAGGCACAAGACAGAAGCAAATTGTCTATTTGGTCATTACCCCAGTGCACTCCCAGCAGAAATCTTTTCTTCAACAGCTGCCTCTCAGCTGACTAGGCCTGTGACAACAAGTTGTGGCTGCTGGAGCACAGTGCCAGAGCTGTTCCTCCTCCCACAGTGCCAGCATGGGGCTGTTCCACGCAGTGGTGGTGCACAGGGCTCTGCCATCAGTTGAACAGGATATGTGCATGTGGCACACCCCCTCTTACAGTGGGAAGGGGGCCAGGAAAAGGCTGCATTTCCCCAATCACCTGCCTGCCTTCAGCATCCCTCCATCTGGCAGGGCCAGGTGGGCAGTGCTGTGTGCACATGGCAAGCGAGATGGTTCTCAGAAGATGCAGACCTATGCCCTGCCTTCTCTGTCTCCACTTTGTGTCATGGCTTCAGACAGGGAGGCCCCATTTCAGTACTGGGGCAGGGTTAGAAAACTTGCTGAACTCAACTGGGTTCCAGGACCAGCCCCCTCCTTTCATTTGTCCCTCTACTGCAAGCAGCTGCAATCAGCACTGGTACGCTGGTTTACTGCCTGCAGCCCTGTCCTAGTCCTGGCCCAGCTGAGCTCCCACCTCCACACAGTCCAGCTTTGCATGAATGCTGGTGTAATCAGAAAGCTGTACCTGTTGTGGGAGCGGGCCGAGAGCCAGGCTCATCCTTGAAGCCATAAAATGCACAGAATCCTCTGCTTGTTTTCCTTCCTTTTCAAAGTTTAAAACAGAGAATAAAACCCGAGACAAAACCCAACCTCTCTTTGGCTCTTAAGCTATGAAAACAGCTGTTAGTGCTGCTTCTACTGCTCTGGCTGAAGGTATTACAAAGTCTGACTGAGGAGTATCAACTTAAAATATAATGCAGCAAGGCCCTCCCCCCCCCACATAGAAGTAGGTGTTTGCAGCTGCAGAAAGCCTTTTCCCATGTGCTTTATTTACCATGTTCAATTGAGGCTTTTTTTTAACACCACTTACGTTCTGCTTCCTGCTGTTATGAGGGCTTAAAACGCTTCATCTCTGCATCCAGGACCTTAATGGAATGTAAGTACAAATAAGAATTTTTAAACCCTATTAAAACTAAGCTCAGTGTACGTCTCCTGTAGTGTTTTATCTTGCTCAGAGCTATGGGCTCTACCACCCTGTGCAGCACACGTGCAAGCCCAGCATGACTTGGCTCTGGCCGAGTTGTTTTTATCCCATTTTCCAGTTCAGAGAGACCTGTGCTGTCAGATCACTCTGGACCACATGCCTCAATACAACAGGCTGTGCTCTCCCTTGTTGATGAAACCTTATCAGAGGACTGCAACATCCAGTGGGCCCGGGGTTTATTCAGCCCTGGGGACACCATGCAAGCAGCTCTCCGGGTCTTCATGGCAGCACTCAGTTCCAGTCTGGGACTCGAGGCTTTTTACTGAGTATGGGAGGACAAGCCTAAACAGGCCCCCAACAGATCGCTTCTGTAAATGTACACAGGTGAGAAGCTGAAGCAGTCTTAAGCATTAAAGAGTCATTCATTATTGTGAATTCATGATTATGGTCACTAACAGATTTAACCTTAGATGTGTAAAAGCTATTGCAGCAGGAGTCACCTGCATAAACCCACCTGGGAGGGATACAGAGAAAAGCAATTAAGTAATTTTACTTTATGGGTGCAATGTCTTTCCCACAAGACTCCTAACCCAAGAGTCAATGCAAGTGCAAACTTACCATCTTCAAAACAATTGCAAAACGGCTACAACCCATGAAGAGACAACATACCATACAGTTCCACAAAGCCTAGTACCATCAACTAACTTGGGTGATACCCCCAAATTAATTAGGACAAAAAGCAGAAATAGTTTGATTACCCTTTCAATCCAGCTTACACTCAACTGCACGAGGTTAGTATACTACAGCTGTTGTCCTGCTGCTTTCAACAGCATGAAAAGCCAGAATCCAAGTCCTGAACTAGCATTTTCATAGTAGCTGGTCCATAGTAGTCCAGCCTGCATTTTAGCTACCAGAGCTGTGACTGGTTGTCCATGCATACATTAAACTCTACACTGGCTCTTTCCAGAAGCATGGATAAGCTACTCTAACACACAGCCAATAGCCCTTGGGACTATAGCCTTCCATGGCCAAGCTTGCTTTTAGCAAACCTCTTCTGAAATATCTCTCAGTACAGTAAGTCCAGACAACTCCATTTTTCTTGTGCTAGTTCCCAAATGGGGTTGCAAGTGGAAACAGAAAGCAACATTTGTTCATGTAAACTACGATTAACCACGCAGGAAAAAAAAAAAAGTAGCAGTTCAGCTATTTGAGATACTTGTATATAGTGTGTCTGAACTAGCCTTAGCTCCTCCTGCTTCCCAAGGGCAGTGGCCCTCACTGTAGGTTCCTCACAGGTCCCGGGCTCAGAAGGGCTGCACCAGCTCTAGCACTGCCTGAGCAGCTGCCAGGTGACACCTGCCCAGCATTGCTGCAAAGACAACAAACCTGACTTTGGCCCTGTGGAAATGGCCTAGCTGCAGCTGCTCAGCCTCCTGGCCTGGCCTCCCAGGAGAGCAGACTGTTTGCAACCCTTCTGTAATTGCAACTTGAAGGGAAAAATGCCACACAGAAGACCATGAAATATTTAAGAGCCAACAATGCTAATTAGAGCCATGGGAGACAGGTGTATCTAAAATTGGCCTGCTCAGTCTTCCTCTAGTGCACTGTAACTCACCTTTCGTGTGCCCAAACAAGCCAGGCCTGTAGGATACAGCAAATTAGGAATTGCTAACTATTTGGGTCCACAATCTGTTTTACAGACCCATCTCCAGCCATTTCAACCTACATAATCTCTTCAGCAGATACCCTTCTATATGTTACTACCCTAATAATTTACTCAGACGTACAAACCAAGGAGTCTGCGGAGCAAGATAAAGGTTTTTACTTATCAGAGGAGTATTAAAGCAACATTCTTCTAAGGAATTCCATCACTTCCAGGAATTTCAGACACAGCTGTCTTAACTGGCTATTTCAAAGGTAAAAGAAGGTATTCCCCACTTCATGATCTGGTAAAGATGCTGCAGTGACTTATTTGATGCTGGACTTCTATAGTCAAGTACTTCCAATGCAACAGAGGCAAAGGACAGGAACATTTCTACCATCACTTGGATTTTTTTTTTAGCCCTCTAAATCTGCATTTTCCCCAAACATATTCCCAAACCAGCTCATTTATGACAGTCAGCTTAAAGAATTTAACACACCAAGGAAGGGGTGTTTAATGCAGTAGTGGAAAAATTTTGTAGGAATGCACAGATCAAATGACAAAATACAGACAGCAGAAGGCAGTTTGATTAAAAGTCTTCCACAAGAGAAATTCTTGGGGCGATGCTACACTCTTCTAGCAAGCAACAGACTGACTGTAGTTCAATCCAGTCAGTATTAGAGGTTGTGCCACAAAATTAGCCTCCACAAAATCAAGAGACAGGTTCAAACCATTGCATTTCCAACCCTGAAAGACAGCCAGAATATTTCCCACCGCTGCTTGCTTCACTGCAGTGAAGGAATGATTCCTCTGTTCAGCAGCAAGAAGTTTCTGTAGTTGGTGTCCATCCAGCCCTCATTTATGCACGAGAAAGGAGTTCTCCTGCATGCCCAGAGCCTTCTGGAACACGGCTTGGGCGGGTCTCATCGATCCAGACTGCGCTTCTGGGCTGCTTCTGAACACACATTCCTGAGGAGGTTGATCACAGACCTCGGGTCTGCACTCTTCATAATAGCACTGCCAGACACAATCATATTGGCACCTGCCTGCAAGACATCAAACACAGGCTCAGTCATATGGAACAGAGCCTCTGCCTACAGCTTGGTTGTAAAACACTGGAGGTTGTGACTGGTATGCAAACAAGTGGGATACAGGTGACAACAACCAAATCAAGTTCAGAAAACACAGCTCTTCCCCCAAATATATAACTTCTTCATCACATTGCTCCTATTTACACCAACAAAAACAAACTACTTTATCTTAGAGGAGGCTTCAATAGCCACTATTAAAAAAAGGCACAAGATTAGACCTCAAAGAGATTTTTACATTAAATATGTTTTATGGTTCCCTCTGAAAACTAAAAATTTCTCCTAAGCTTTATTTTCTGGCAGTTGATAAGTCTCTCAGTACAGTGACTGAAAATGCTGCTCTGCTGCAACCTCTTACCTCTGCACACTTATGGATGGTGTCAGGCCCAACTCCCCCATCCACTTCTATATCCAAGGAGGGAAACTGTGTCCTCAGCCACTGAACCTGAAGAATCAGACAAAAATGGTAGGCACTGAGCTGCCACCCTATAGCTTCTTATACATCTAGACAAGGTTTATCTACTTCACCACTACACTCCCTATTGTTAATTACCTTTTAGCTCAATAAATAATGAAAGAGAAACAGTTTACCTTTGGCATCATGTCTTCCATAAATTTCTGTCCTCCGAACCCAGGTTCTACCGTCATCACCAAAGCCATGTCTATCTGATTGGCCCAAGGTGCCAAGTGTTCAACTGTCGTGCCAGGCTTGATGGCCAAGCCAACCTGCAGGAAGGGAAGCCAAATCCAAGTGCACCTTAGGATTAGTGCACCTCAGGGTAAGACTGGCCTGAGCTCAGTACTGATTCCTAGGAAAGTAATTACATGTCTGTGTAATGGCAGGAAGAACAGGCTTCTTAATTTAAAAATTCCAGATTTTCTTCACTAAAACTGAAGAGTGACTTCATGCACAGCATGTTAGGGCTGCATGTGCACGCAACAACAAGTTCTTCATAAAATCATGGAATCAAAGTATCTTGAGTTGGAAGGGACCCACAAGGCTCATCAAGGCCATCTCCTGGCCCTGCAGAGACACCTCACCAATCCTACCCGGGGCGGTGTCAAAACACTCCTGGAGCAAGACCATTCCCTGGGGAGCCTGTCCAGTGCCTGAACACCTATTGGGGGAAGAACCTTTTCCTGATATCCAGCCCAAACTTCCCCTAACACAGCCGCATGTCGTTCCCTCGGGTCCTATCACCGGTCACCACAGAGAACCTGCGAGCAAGGCATCTATTTGTTAGGCAGAGCGCAGTGTGTACTGCCCTCACCTTCATCCCATTCTCTCGAATGTCCTTTATCAGCGCCCCGGGATTGTCCGTCGCTTCTAGATGGAAGGTGTACTGGTTTGCACCAGCGACTGCCATGGGCTTCACCCACTGCTCTGGCGTGGCCACCATCATGTGCATGTCTGGAAGAGGAGAGCGAGCAGACAGTGGGGCCGAGTCCCGCTGCCGGAGGGGCAGCACCCCGCAGCCCCCTGCCCTTACCGAAGAAGGGCTCCTGGCCCAGCCGCTTGCGCAGGCTCTCCACGACGGGGTGGCCGAATGTGATGTTCGGGACGAAGTGTCTTGGGGCCGAAGAGAGAGACGCGCCCGCCCACAGGTTACCCCGCGCCGGCCGGGAGGGGCGGGCCGCTCCG
>JAHLSL010000076.1:1645874-1774751 GCA_025920805.1 Petroica traversi | reverse complement strand
GACGCGGCACAAACAGCGCCGGCCCGGCCGCACCCGCGGCCCTCAACTGGCGGAAATAATCGCAGTACTAATAACCCTTACAGAGGTGGTTTTAAGTTCCCCGCGAAGTGTATTTCCCCCCCCCCCCTAATGCACAGGTCCAGCCCCAGGTCGGGTAGAGCCAGTGCCAGCGCCCGCTGCCGCGGCACCCCCGCGCCAGGCCTGGGAGCTGAGGGGTAAACATTAACCAGCGCTGTCGGTATCCCGGAGCAAAACCGCGTATGGAAACCCTGCAGAACGCGACAGACCGACCGAGTTACGCAAGGCTCAAACGCAGAACTCTGTCCTTTGCCGTCGTTGCTTTGTATTTAATCCTCGGGACAACGTTTGCATAAAACGCTGAGGCAGTGGGACCGACTGACACATGGACAAGACAGGCACAGCCGGACATTGCTGAACACGACATGCGTTTAAGGCGTCTAACACTATTTAAAGCAGCATCGTTTGTCTTCACTGCATAAATAACACCGGTTCTGGTACAGAGATACTGAAGGAAAGCACAAAACAGCTAAAGTACTTTGTATGCCACTCATCAGGACGGCATTAAATGCAACTGATATGACAGTAAAACCGGTGGGAAGTCAGGCTGATGGGCTGGCCTGTCTGTGCCATCTCTCAGCAATCATCCCACAAAACCAAAGCCAGCTGTCCAGCCACCTGGATAAAACTAAATTACAGATTATGTCATTTATAAGCTGCATTGATTTCTATTAGGACAGACATTAAAAGAGGCATTTTAGTCGTTGCTATGGCTTACTACTGTGGATTCACCTGTGACAGTGGAAACTTGAAACTCGAAAGTTATATACAGTGAATTAAATAAAGTAAATCACAGTTATTTTGTCATCTCTACAGTAGAGTACTGTGGGAAGGCCTCTACTTTTCATTAAGGATGATGCTTCCTCATTTTCAGCAGAAAAGGTCACTCTGTAAAGTGCACCGTGAATTCTGTATATGTTGTGTCCCAGCCGTTTACTCAGCTAATGTCTGAAGCTTTCCTCCCCCTCAGACTGCCAGCAGCTAAGCCTACCTTGGGACTTGAAAGTGAAGCTCTGGGTTTTCTTCTCATTGTGCGTCAGTGTTAATAATAAAACTTAACATCTGGAATTTCGCAATTCTTGGAATGATCTCTGAGCTAGGAGCTAATCTAAAGCAGCATCCTACAGGTAGCTGCTGCTGCCTCCAGTGCACTAAGGAGATAAGAAGCAGTACAGCATGTTTTGGTCAGCAGAGGAAACAGTTTGCTATCCAGGACATCCGTCAGGGCACTGTCACCTCCACCTAAACACCTCTCTTACAATACCAGGTACCCTTTGGAGCTTCATTAGAACACCACGTGTACATTATATAGCCCCATATATATGGGGGATATAGGTGGTGCACTGTAAAAAGAGTTGCCTTTTCAGCCCTGCTGTTCCCAGGACATGCTGAGTTCATCTCTCACCAACAGAGTGGTAGCAGAGCATGCTCAGCAGCTGGGAGAAAAATGGCTTTTGCTCTCTTTAGAGCTTTAACATGAGTTTCCTGCTCAGACTGGTGTGCACAGCTCCTGTTAAATGTGAGCATTTGGCAAATGCCAGGTAGCACTGCCTAAGGCTCTGTGGGCTTTACAGGCTGAAACCTGCTGTCAGGTGTGTGGTTAATTGTCTTAGCCCCAGGAAAACCTGTGTGCTGCACTACAGCAGCAAGGCAGCCGTTCTGTAAGGTAGTGCTTCAACAGCTGTTTCAGAGCTGGTGAGGAGAGCTGGGAGTTCTTTTTGGAATGGCTGGAAGGATATAATTTCCCTCCTTAGTAAGGCTGTTTTATGATGTGTGTGTCCAAATTGCAAGCCCTCAGGAGCCAAAGTGGTAATTAGCACATTTTAGATACTCTCAGGATGATCCAAAACATTTTCCTCTGCACAATAATGACATGATTATAAACTCCAGTTAGTCTAGGATGAGTCAAAAAAGGCAGTATATGATTCCCAAGGGTATCTTGGGCATTGCTGATGATTCCATGGTTTGTTTCACAGCTATTTTGCAGTTTGCCTGTCAGCAGCTAATGGCTAAATTCACTTTTCAGTGTAATTCCATGATGCTGCAGCAAAACCCCTTAACTCAGCTGTAACTTCAGCTGATCCCCCCAGGGATCTCCACCTTCTATAAATGTTACATTCATTTATCTAATACTTGCAGCCATGAACATTACATACATAAAATTGAACCTTTTAAAATACAATCTCAGCATGCCAAAAATAGATTATTTCATCAAGTTTCTGCCCTGCAATAGCTATCTTTTGTTTACAATGTACATATATATTTATATATATAGAAACATGAAAATAACATATATAAATATTTACTTTAAATCCCTCTACGTACATCCAACATCATCAGGGGAGCAGTTGCTTGGGACCAGAAGGTCTACACATTCCAAATGCAGTTTCTTGGTGTTTTTTTTGTTGAACTGTAACTGGAGATGAATAGCTCAGTACATTAAAGCAGGACAGCGTGGGCTATTTATACCACCTGCAGATCACTCAGCCCCTGCCTATCTGTGTCTGTGCACAGCTCATGCATTCCTGCTTACGGTATATACTGTATATATATATACTTGTAGCACAAGGGCAATATTTTACAGAGTGGAATGGAACTAACAGACAAAAGTAAACACAACTGAAGTCTGCAGTGCAAAAAAAAAAAAAGTCTAATTGCTTTATGGTGCTTATCATTGCTCTACATGTTAGAAACAGTGGTCCCTGGCTTGAGAAAATCAAGCTTTAGATTGGTACTTTCTGTCAGTGTTTTCACTGTTTTCAAGGTGTAAGAGCCTTGGATTCAGCTGTATAGCTCTCCTCTCAAAAACACTAAAAAAATAAATCTTGGGGACAATCTCAGAAGAGACTTCTCTGTCTCACACAGTCCAACAGCCCATTATCCAGTGATGCTGCTGATCACAGTACATGGCTGCCAGATCAGGGCTTTATGGACCACGTTTGCCTACACACCCCTAACCTGAGAATTCTGTACAAATTCTTGGTTCCTGTGGTCCTGCCCAGAACTGAAAAGAGACCTCACAGATAGAAATTTGCCAGTTTATAGCAACTGGCTGATAGCTATTTCCTGCTTTTGGATAATAAAGTGCTCTTGTTTTAATTAGTTAATATTTAGCAGGGAACTCTGAGGGAAGGTACATGTTTCCTTCCTCCTCCCAACACTGTACTTCTCAAAGAGTTAAACATGAGATTCATCTAGATCAACATCCGTCTCCCCAAGCTCCACATTTGTGAAGCTGAAGTGAGTAGCCAACAGAGGATTCTCCATCCCATTGTCCTCACTGATGTGCAGGACAGTGTCCCCGTGCTGCAGCAAGCTGGTGGTCTCCAGGCCAGCATAGTCCTCAGTGTCAGAGAGCTGGGTGGGTGGGGTGCTCTGTGCTGTTGTTGGCCGGGACTCCAAGCCCTCCTCTTTTTCCTTCTCCTCCTCAGCAGAGAGTGCCTCGCTCTGGAGTTGAGGAGAGCTGGTGGTCAGGCTCAGAGAAAGCAGGAGGGAGAGGGGGGAAAAAAGGAAAGGGAGGTCTGTAAAGTATTTTCTCATTCAGATATACATTTTACCGTAAAGAACCAGGCACTTGCAGATTATAAATCCCTTAAAATTATACCTAACAATATATTTTTGCTCGTGAATCAAATTTACAACATAAATCAGAAAGGTTATCCGATTTGAGTCGTTAACACTTCCTCATTTCATCTTTTTTAGTGTATGGCTTTAAACTGAGAGTGGGTTTACATTAAATATTAGGTAAAAATTCTTTATACTGAAGATAGTCAGGCACTGGAAAAGGTTTTTCTGAGAAGCTGTGGATGCCCCATCCATGGAGTGCTCAAGGCCAGGCTGGATGGGGCTTGGAGCAACCTGGGATAGGGGAGGGTGTCCCTGCACATGGGAGGGGGTGGAATGAGTCCAAACCATTCTGTGATTCATTCTATGATTCTGAAGACAAGAGATCATTCATTTGTTTATGGCAAAGGACATAACCTCAAAAAAACACTGCACATCTGGGCATATAAAAGTGATCTCAATGTCATCAATGTGTTGAAGGGATGACTGGGACTGTCCCTGCACCATCCTCAGTGGGGTCCAACACAGAAAAATATTGGACAAACAATTTCTTTTGCAACGTGATGCTTCTGCTAACAGTCCTGAGGCTTTGATGGATTCCTTCCTTAAGGAGACATCTCTCAGGGAGCAAGCTGTGAAAACCTGTTGAGGACAGCTTGCCTTGGTGATTAGGTCCAGAAGGAACACTGTACGTGATGGGAAGATGGAAAGGGAAGACAGAGAAAATATATTTTCAAATTAAGAACTGTTGCATAGGTCTGGAAGGGAATGGCTTTACAGAAGCAGGGGGCTGGACAGCAAACAGCCTAAAGAACAGACACCTGGGAGAGTTTGCTGTCTTTACTCTCCTGCCAGCTTTCCTTACAGTGCTGTAATGCATCCCACGCTTCCCCATGCCTGGGAGGGAGCAGCAGAGGGACACAGCTACAAACCCAGCAGTCACGTTACCTGGCTGTGAAGATCAGCTACAACAATGGCAGGTGAGGAGGTCAGCACAGGTTTGCTGAGGGGCTCCTGCTGGCTGGAGGCCTGGGGGCTGCTATGGCTGCAGCCCAGCTGCTGTGCTGGTGGGTCTGCAGCGCTGGCTGGGGCTGCCTCAGGCTGGGCTTCAGTGAACGTCACCGACCGCTTCTGCTCGGCTGAAGGGTACAAAGCCCAGAAAACTGAGACTTAAAATTTGGGAAGAAATACACAAGAAAAGAGGAGAGAGAATCCCCGGAGGTTTTACAACTAAGACAGGATTTGTGGTTCAGTCTATCTTTATATAAGCTGTCTAATTGGCATCTAATCTGAAAGCCTTTTACCCTGGGCTTCCACTACAGCCATGGCAAGACTGGGATCTCCTGAGGCCTAGCCAGCACACCTATTCTTGTTGTGGCTTGGTGAGAAAAATACCACCCATAACATCTTTCCATGCCAGAAGATTACACTGAGTCGAATTCCCATGTGAGTTAGGTATTTCTGCCCTCAAATGAAAAAGAAAAACTGCTATACAAAAAGATAGGAGAATTGCCCAAGGTTTTGTGGAAAATCTGAGAAAACAAAGTGTAGCAGATAGCCCCTCAGTCCTGCAGACTAAATCCACTACCGATGAATAAGAGAAAAGCACAGAGTAAAGACAACTAGACTAAAATTTCAACAGTAAAACTGATATTCCCGTTCCTGCTCTTAATTATTTTTGGTGAACTTTTATGTTTCAAACATCTCCAGCAGTGCTGTTGCCCCAGCACGCTCCTGAGCACTTAGAAACCCGGAATATTCACAAGTAACCTTTGCTCTTCCAGATGTTTCCTCCAAAGCTCACTGCTCACTCCAGATTGTACAGAATACAGCCACCTGCTCAGCTTGGCAGTACTGACTCCTAAAAATATACAGCACAGACTGAAACAGTCCTACATTCATTTCCATATACAGTCCTTAAAGCTCTGTACTGCTAAGCTTAAGATGGGACATTTTCTTCTTTCTACTACTCTGAAAAGCATCTTCCAAACTTACATATCTGAAGGTTTTGGATAAAGCATCCTGACTAGAGGAAACCCATCCCCTAAATTCTCCACAACTCTTGGAAACAAGATAATTCATTGTCCGTGTCCTGTTTGACCTTAGAAACCTCTGGAGAAATCATCAAAGTGTTTGAAGGGGGTGGATTTCTGATAGGATATCCATGTACTAGGAAAAAATACAAAGCTGCTGGGACTTCTCTTTATATAAGCTACTAATAACCTACTATTCCTTTAAGCTAAAACCACAGCATTTTCTACTTTCCAGTGTGGAATGCTGGATCTGGAAATGCAGCACTGCCCTACCACAGGGTTTTGGCTTTGGCTGGATGCTCCGTCGTGTGGTTGAAAGTCGAGCTCCGTGACGACTCCGAGGTTCAGTTTGAGTTTTCTGACGTGACAGCAGTGGTCGTCGAAGCTAAACATTGGAAGAGAGAGTTAGGCTCATGTGTGCTCACATATTGCACAGCTTCTTTTCTGAAAGGAGAACAGATCATCACTGTCTGTACCTCTAGATGTCCACTCACTCTACTTTTAGCAGATGTATGTTTTAAGGTTTTCATGGCTCACACATCTCCTTCATATGAACTTCTGGGCTTTGTGCTTTTTCAGTTTCAACACTGAATGTAATGCAGTACAGGTTTTGTGACTATCATTTAATAATAGTAATAAGAAAAAAGCCTGCAGAGGACAAGACTGAGGAATTTAAAACAAAGGGCACCTCCTCTCTTAGGAATTTGCCTGGCTCCACACCTACGATTTGTGCAATGGTTCCTGCTAAGTCAAGGAACTGCACTAGTATAGCAAAAATTAGGTAGAAGGGACACATCACATCCACACATATTTGTGTCCAAACAGCCACATACAAGAAAAGCCAAACCAAATCACACAGCAGGAGAGGAGGTTTGTTTACTGCCTGTGTCCTCACCTGCCGTAGGCCTCTCTTCCGCCCCAGGGGCTGCTGCAGAAGGAGGTTCTGCTGTCCTGGCTCGCTCTGCACACTTGCCACCCTGTTAGATGTTGACAGCATTAGGCCAAGCACAGAAGCACACTGCATAACTAGTAGGTGTCCTGGCAATTGGGACTAAAATAAATAAATAAACAATAGATCGACCAACCACTAATGGCACAGTCACTTCAAAGAGCAGCACTGTCTTTGAAGGATGGGAGGGGACATGTCTGTTGGGTTGTGGCTTCCGGGGCTTAGGAAAGGGTGGGAGGTGGAGTCATGGCATTCAGGACTTGGCCACGCACAGGTAGCATCCAAATATAAATAACTGCAGATTTCAGTTTTCAGTCATTGATTGATGCATCCCACTGAGCAGCACTCACTTCTCTGCATCCTTTGCCACATCAGTGAAGGTAGGAACATCATCCTCTTAGCTCAAAAGCCTTCTTGTTTGCTTTTCCTTTTTTCAAGGATAATGTTTTAAAAGCTATTTTTTTTTCTTCCCCAATAAGACTCCATGGCCTCATCACAATTTTGTCATCTGGTTTTAATTATAGTTTAAGTCAACAAACAAAAAACAAACGCAAAGTGACAAAGGATCCATTCACATAATGGATGCATGAGTTATGTGAACAAGGCCCCACACTCAACACTTGCAGCCTCAAGTCTTTTTGTGGCTAACAAACAAAAGAGACAAGTAAGCGAAAATTAGAGGTAGATAGATAGATAGATAGATAGATAGACAAACAAACATAGCCTTTTGGTTTTTATTATATTGGCACAAAATATCTGAAAACCTGCAGTAGAAGAAACTTTAGCAAGAAAACATACTCAGCTATATACCATCTCATACTACCATTCAACTGACCATTCAATCTACTTCATATAAAAATACCACCCTCCCCTCATTTTTATCAAAGCACTGTATTCCTACAAACACTGGACATTTAGCAGTCAGAAAGCACTTTAGCTGAGAGACTTCTGACTACAATAGTCACTAACATTAAAGATGGACTTCTTTTAACTCAGGCAGCTGCTTTTTTTAGGCCAGACTGGAATCCACTGAGCGACATGCCCTATTTAAGCAACTTCCAGCTACAGCTGGTATACACACTGTTGAAGATTCAGTATTGCAATCCATTTTGTCTTTGGCTTGCATCAATCTAAAGGAAAACAACATTGTTTTCTCTAGATACTTCCCTTGGATCTCCCTGGAGTTTGTCAGTACCACCAAGAGAATAAAGGCTAATCACCTGACCGTGCAGGGGTGGAGGAAGAAGACAAACCTAGGGACATGGTCAGACAAGACATGGAGGATGTCTGTGGAGAGGCTTAAAAAGCTTTGTCTTCTGAGCAGCTCATTCTTCACTTTGGCAGAAGTTACTGATTGACTTTAGAACGTTTGGAGGTACAGAACATGAAGGATTTCCTGCTCTGCTTTGGGGCTGTTTGGGTTTAGGATTTTTCCTTTTGTTTCTTTCTTTCATGGAATTTTGTCCCATCTGTTGCTAAGAAACCATAACAACTGATACTTAGAAGAGACAAAAGAAGTTTCAATGGGTAAGGTGGAGTTGGCCACTGTCATAGCTGGGGGCTTTCTCTTGGAGGGGCAGAGATACTGTGAGAATTGGGCTGGGGAAAAAGGGGCTGGCACAGCTCCTAGCTCTCTTCTCTCTCGCCTTCGGAGGCTGGTGGAGCTGCTGCTTGGAGAGGGAATTCACTGCTGCTGCCGGAGCCCAGCCCTGCCCTGTTTTCTCCTACCCCCGCTACGCCTTTGCTCATGAGAGCAGCCATTGAACTGGGACCTTCCTGGCACCCTGCCTCACTGCAAAGCACCCTTGTCATCTGTTCGGGGCCTCAGGGGAGAAGGCCAGGGCCCCTTCCCTGAGGGCACATCTCCTGGGCTGTGTGCAGCAGCTGCTGTGGAGGAGCCTGGCTGCCACTGCCCAGTTCTGCTGCTTTCTGCTGCTGCCTCAGGCTTTTTCGCTGCACTCTAACACACCTCCCCTGCCTTCCGGGGCACCCTGCAGCCCCTGCTACAGCTGCAGAGTTTCTACTACCTCTTGCTTGCTACTCTGGGGGAGCCCTTCCTGCCACTCCAGCGAGGTTCTTGCTGACAGCCCCTCTTCAGGATTCAGCCCGCCCACCATTGCCAGTGAGGGAGACG
Source organism: Petroica traversi (assembly GCA_025920805.1). Lineage (NCBI taxonomy): Eukaryota > Metazoa > Chordata > Aves > Passeriformes > Petroicidae > Petroica > Petroica traversi. The sequence goes on along the minus strand of JAHLSL010000076.1, from coordinate 1,765,993 downwards.
GGACCGAGCTCGCGGCACAGCGCCCCCTGCAGCCGCGGCGGAATCATCGCACCCGCCCTGCCCACAGGGAGCCACCAGCGCCCCTGCCGGCTGTGACTGGAACTGCACCACAGGGACAAGCGCCTGACAGCTGAGAGAGGCTGCGACTGCGCTCCTGGTTGCTGCTGATGTTGTGGGTGGCTGCTTGCCTTGTCATACATATATATATTATATATATGTTATTCCTTTTCCCATATATTTGCCTGAAAGCCCCTTAATTTCAGAGTTATAATAATTCAGAGGGAAGGGGACATTCCAAGGGATGTTCCCACTTGGCAGACACCTGTCTTTCCAACCAAGACGGGCAAAGTCTGGTTACCTGATCTGAAAGCCTTATTCCTACCTCCCTCTCATTTAAACTAAAGCCAGGCTTTGCACTGAATCATATCCATGTGTTTCTATCACTTCTACAGGGGAGACAGTGGGCAACTTCATGAAGAGAGAGATCTTGAGACTCTGAAGCTATTTATCTATTCATTGACAGTCTACACCCTAATAATCCTTGGCATGCCCTCAGCAATCTCACCACAGCTGCACTGCATTGGAAAAAGAGGAAAAGCTTCAGCAAGCTCAAAGCCAAAACAAACAATATATATTTGAGTACTTTTCTTCCTCAGACAGGTCTTCCAAAGGAAATCACCAGTCCCTGGAACATATATCCCAGCTTTTCCATGGAATATTGATATGCCTTACATACCAAGCATCCTGAACACCACACAAACACCTGCCTAGTGATAAACAGAGCCCTCAGAGTTACCTCCTGTTAGAAGGACTATGTTCTTGACTCAGACACTGTCTGCACCACATATGACAGGTAAGTCTAAAAGCATCACATCATTCTTTAATAAAGGAAAGAGACTGCACTTAAATAAGTTTTTATATTTGAGATCAAGAACACCTGATATTACAGCTTGGTGAATTTCCTTAATCTTCTGTTTCTAGGATTACATAAAAGTTATTCATCTGAATTTCCAGAAGTTTTTACAGTGGTTACCACTATATGAGTGAAGTAGGAATTAGCTACAGAAGTTCTTGAAAAAAATTTCTACTGGACTAGCTTTGAGAATACTGTTAAAATTTCTGATGAAGTAAAGATGACTCTTAGTTCTGTGAGTAAGGAGACATGTCTGTAGCAGAAAGATTGCACTTATATTCAGAAAAAAACTGTTTACAGTGCTGAAACAAACTCAGTTCACATGTAATATGAAAACACTTGAAAAAGTCATTAGGTAAATGGTGTGCATGGACTGCATGAGGGCACAAAGGCTATACATGAGATAAAAACTATTCCCATACTAAAGACAAACAATAGGCAAGTTAAAAAAGGCTGGACTTCATGTCTTCCTGCTGGAGTCTGGGCTTTTCAGCGTGGCTTATAACCTTAGTGAAGTAAGTTAAGTGAACTGGTGGATGTTTACTTCCAGTACTGAATCATTACACAAATTGGTATAATCTGGGATGATTTTACAAGCTAAAATTGGAGATACCTGTTGCAGGGAAATAGGGGACCTGAGAGCAGCTGAGTTTTACAGAGCTGCCTGTGCACAACACAGTCCTGCTGTGGCTGTCTTTCTGCTCTCTATCCCCACATTTTGAAGAAGGAAAGAGAGAGAGAGAATCACAAAGACCACAAATTTCAGACAAGTGACTGAATTTTCAGATATAAGCTTTCTCTTCATGGAGGTTTGTGAGGGTTTCTTTTCACTTCAAAGAACAGAAGTACCCATCTTGTTTCCGTGAAAATGAGCATGGCAGGCAGTGGGTTGGCTCTGTGCAGCCAGGCCTCCCTTCTTTTCAGTCTCTCCCTGTTTACCAGACCTGACCAGGAATATACTGTTTTTCTGACAGCCTGTGGGACCCAGCCGAGGAACACTGAATCAAGTGCCTTTTCAGCTGACAGTACATTTCCCCACCATGGCAACGTGATCTATAAGAAAAGTTTTTCTAAAGGACATAAGCCAGATTTATTTGGGAGTAAGAAACAAGATTTTTTTTCCAGCCCAACACAAAGATGCTCTGTTACTCTCTGAGTATCTCTTGTCAGGGATTTATTTGCAGACTAAGGTTACTCCCATTATATAGGGCAGAGGTGAACGAAAGATCAAGCCAACCCAAGTTGCCAGTGCTACAAGGAATGACATTCAGTGCAGTCACACAGTGAGGGCCAAAACAAATTTTGTTGGATTGGCAAGTAAAAGAAGTGATGCTCAGGAATTACCACAAAACCAAGCAATGCAGCCAAAAAAAAAAAAAAAGATAAAGAAGAAATAAGAAAACAAAACAGAGACAAAGGAAGCAAGGAGTTTCAATGTCTATTAAAGAGATGTACATGCTTGCCATACCATCATGGCAGAGCATACACACTTTGTGTCCCAAGACATATGAATGAGAGGGTTGGTGGACAAAGGCAGTGGAAAATGGGTTAAATATATTGTATTTCCAGACACATTCCAGCCCAGTTAGCATTAAATCTGCTGCTGCTGTTTGAAGCAATTGTTGTGGCAATCTGGATTCAATCTGATTTTTCCTATTAGGAGCCATTAAGCTAGGATAGGCATAAACATTACAGGGAAATTAGTTTGTGCAACAGATTTCCATTACAGTGGCTTCACCTTCTTCCTTTCTGATTTGGGAAAATATCCTGTCTTTTCAGATTATAACCACAACAGATCATGACCCTCCTCAGCCCTGTACCCCAAGTTGTCTGAGCACTTCAGTGCTCTCTCCTTCCTGCCTTCCCTGCTTTTCTTCAAGGCTGCATCTAATTGCTATAGAACAAAGGGAAAACTACTTTATTCTTTTTGTATTTGTTACAATTTATTTAACTTATTTTAGACTCTACCTTCCATAAGGGTCTAGTCCCTAGTAAATATTGTTTATTCCTTTATCTCAGTTATGACTAAACACCAGCTTTTTAATTCAGAAGGTGATCCTAAAAAGTTATTGTTGTGCGCCAACCAAAATCAAAGTTACATAAGAACAACTGAAGCCTTTTTTTATTCAAAACTAATGTTCCTGAATGTAAAAACAAATTAAGTCTGCCCTATAATCTCTACAGCACAATAAGCTTCTGCAACATCTACTTTATTACTGCTGTCCTTTAGAGGAGGAATCCAGTTTCACATTCAACAATGCAGCTGAAACACCTTTTCCTCCTTACAGAGATCTAACCTAATCTTTGCTCATATTTGCAGTGTCATCATCATTACTTCTTAAGGCTTTGCAGCCCTGGTGACCATCCTTAAGACAATAGTGCCCACTCCTTGAAAAGAATAATAAACCCCAGAAGAACTGACTCTTGAGACCATCTGCTCACCCATTTGCTTTAAGAGGGCTCTGTACCATAGAGCAGGGTGGAGGATAGTGTCCTGTCCCTAGAGAAAATTTTTTGACAGGAATTAATAGGAACCCTTTGGGCAGCTGATTTCAGGATTCAGAATAAATGACTGTGTTTGAACACATTTTTTGATGTAGTGCTCAGCCTCACCACTGTAATTAGGAATGCCTACCCCCTACTTAACAAGATCAAAACATTTCAAAACCAACACTGATGTGACCAAGTATCAGGTCATTATGGCCTTAGCTCAGCTACAGATCCTCCCCTTTATCCTCTTCCTCAACTCTAGTGAATTTTTAGTGCTGCTAAAGGGACAACATGGAAGTTCTCTGAATTATTTCTTTTCACCCCTTTAGCTCAGATGACCATGCAGTCCATCTTACTTTGTCACAAAACCAGGTAACAATACTCCTGCCTCTGTCAAGAAGCTGATGTCTTTTCATAACTGATTAGAGACCGGTCTGCCAGAGCAGGGTTCACACACAAGAAGGACATGGTGTTGCATGGAATGAGCTCAGTGCCAGCACTGAGGATAAACTCTCCTTTTGTCAGCTGAGGAGAGTGAACAAAGGAACACAGCAGCCTTCTCCATGCCAAAAAGTCACTCCCAACATCGTAACCCAAGCAATGGAACAGAAACCATTCACACAAACGCCTCTCAACATATCCACAGCTTCCACTGGCACAGGAATGAAATAATGAGTTACTCTCCATGTTGCCAATGTACAGGGCCATGTTCTCCTGGGAGGAAACAGAGACGCTTTTGGGACTAACAACTCTCCAGCCTCAAGAGGATGGGTTGAGAGGTGGGAGCACAGCAACAGGGCAGGGAGAATGATTAACATGACTCATCTGGGTGTTAAAGGTGCAGCCTTCCCTTCTAAGTTCACTCCTGACCTATTTGTGTTTGTTCCCCTGTCTATAGGTAATGGGGAACAGCTAGACCTGAACTCCAGCACTAACAGAGCCATTTTAGATATGTATTTATGGTGTCCACCTGCAAGATTTCTTAAGTGTCATTTGAGAATTGAAAATGCTTTGCAAAAGTAATGAGAATTATGTAAAACACGCACAAAACACTATATTCCACAGGACTTACCATAATTAGTTTATCAGTGAATGGTAAAAAACTCAGCTTGATATTAAGTCTTTTGTGGTGATAGCATTGTGAGATGAATGAAAAAAACATGTCTCCATTTTACATAAGCCTTCAGACTAATGCTTATTACAGGATACAGCTAATGCCTCATGGATCATCTTTCTCGTGCCTTTCAAGCAATTGTTAAACAAGGGGAAAACCCCAAGGCCAGCCTGCTGTTTCATTCACTATAGCTTTTTCTTTCCCCTTCTCCTTAGCCTTCTCAAAGTTACTAGCAATCAAAGCTGAAAACTGAAGGTGGGTTGCTACACCTTTGACTTGCAGGCCTGAATATTGATGAGCCACAAGAGACAGAGATGGAGAGAGTGACAAAAGGTGAGGGGAAGAGACAAAAGGTTGGAAACAGCTCGTTTCCCAGCACACACACTGACAGACAGGTAGTGTTAACACTGTACCTAGAGAGGCTGCCCTCAGTGGCCAGGCTCGGGGAGTCATCGAGGACATTAGGTTCACTGCAGGAGGGGCAGGGAGATTAAGAATTTAGGGAAAGAAAATGCAAAGAGCATGCGCTTGTCTCTGTTTTCAAGGGAAAAAAATATCAACGGAATAAAAAAGTAAAAAAAGGACGGTAACGTTAATTGGTCTCACACGCTCAACAGCACATATATGACTCAGAGGAGCTGAAAGAACATCTGATAACAGGAGCAGTCTTTAGAGGGAGTTTACACTGCATGAAGCCTTCTACATCTCAGCTGAGATTTGGGAAGCTGAGAAGTTCAACAGGATGTGTTTCTGAAGGAAATAAGTTAGGGAAGTGTTTTCAAAGCTATTTTCCTGCAGCATTTTGATTTATCTCAGTTCTATTTACTTTCAGCTTCATAAAAGCTGTTTTCCTTCCCCATGAGCCACTTTTTCCTTGAGAGAGGGCTGATCTATCTCCCGTAAGCTATAGACCACTCTCCTGGTGCAATTTTAAGGACAAACATCTGGAAAACAAGGTCTCATAGTGCAATGAAACTGTAAATAAACAGCTGGCAAGGGTCTTGGCAAAGGAGTACTCAATTCAAATGTTTTTCTGCAATGCAGCCATCAGGCAAGAACAGCCTGCTCAGGCCATAGGAAAAACATGAAAGAAAGAAAGAAAGACAGTAGTCTGCTGGGTTTCCAGCAGGAAAGCAGTAATAATATTACTCAGCATTAATTAGTTTACATTTGTGAGTCAGTCTGAAAGCCCAGAGACCATCCATAACTCAAAGGGCATGATATTGAGGACTGTGATTATGCTTGCTGAGCTGGTCCGTCCCCTACACAGATGAAAAGTGATTCTCCTGCCATATACTTAAAAAGTAGAGAGTGAAGCTCTGTGCTGTGTCTTCTCTTCTCAGCATAACCATGATTTGGGATTGCACAAAGCAAATGTCGTTCTCAGTCAGCTGTGACTCTTATGAAGTTTATGCATTGAAGATGATAGTGAAAGATTGAGGAAAATGTAGTGTTGCATATTAATTTTTCAAGAAACAAAGGGACTGGATCAACTGAGTTCATGAGTCAAAGGAGTTCCTGTAAGTCCTTTTGTGAAAAAGGTAAAATCTCTTTAACTTCTCTCTTGTAAATCACTTCTCCCATCTATGCTGGTAGGAACCACAGCTGTTAATTCTCCATCATCTATCAAGGTTATTTCTTTAATGCCAGGCAAGAATGGGGAAGGAACAATGTTGTTTGATTTTCCAGGGGTGGTCAAGACATACTGTAGAATATATTCTTTAAGGGTTCAAAAGGAAACATGAATTAATCTGTCCATTGTCAGATATCCTTGGATAACTATGTCACAGACAAATAAAACAACAAACAGTGCTTATTCAGAAAAAAAAGGTCACATTTAAATGCAAAACGTGTATCCACATCATCTAAAGATGTATATTTCCCAACAGGCTCTTTCTCACTACTCCATGTCAACCAGGAATAAGGCATTCAAAGTTATTTGTATCAACAGTATTTCAGATTTAAAACAGCATTCAATCCCGTCTTTGAACATAGCACTAGTTCAGTTTCTCTGATGAGCTAGTAACTGTTCTAGGAAGGTCAAAGAACACATGGAAGAACACAAAGTAAATCAGACTGCCTCTGTCCCCCTTCCCCAGCTTCTCATTATTCCTTCGCACTCTCCTACACAAACTGGGTATAGTCCCTTTGTTCAAAGAATACCCCCAAAGCACATTTCCTTTTGCTATTCAGTAGTAGCAGAGAAAGATAATAATGCTGAGTGTTTCTGAAACTGTTTAAGAGGAAGGTTGCTTATGACAGCTTGTTCTTATGAACCCTACACAACACAGATCCATCTAGGAAAATCAGGATGTCCAACCCGGCACCCTTGGTCCAACACTATTCCCAGATGAATAAATTCAGCATCACTACGCTGACACCAATTCCACTATCCCATATCTCTGATGTACTGGGGCCATTTCTGCTCTTGTTATTAAAATGGGAAAAGTGAAAAGCCCATGTTTTTACCTTTGGCTGGGTAACATGCCCACCTCTGCCTGAGGTGCAGACATGCTGGAGAGATGGCTGGAGAACCGCCTCCTCCCAATGGCACCCATAAGGTACGTTTCTTGTTCACTTACCACACTGGGCATGCTCAAGGAGTCATCTAGAAAGAGAGAAAAAACAGGAAAGGAGAGGAAACAACCACCCAAACCTCACTTGCATCTCGACAGTTGTCAAGAGAAAACAGGATGGCAAAGGTGTAGCCAGTATTCACTTACCAAGAGCCCAAGCCTGCAAATTGGAATATGCAATTAGATTTTACAGCCACAGTGCAGAAAGACATACACATTCACACATCCCTGCAGGATGAGGAACCTGGCAAACAAGGAGCAGGGATTTATGTAATCTTTCAGCTAAAATGGCTCTCAGGAAAACATATTTGGGGAATTCAGCGTCCACTAGGGCTTAATTCCTGTGATCAATAAATTGCTTGTTAATAAACAGTGTTTCCAGCATAAAAATTGTAACTGGACCATTTCCTGGTGTGAAATAAACTGCTGCTATGATCTAGCAAAGCACTGTGACAAAAAAAGCCAAAATACCTGACAGCAAAATGCAGAACTGACACCCTTTAACACCCTTCAGGACTTGCATTTTAAAATGTCACCAAAAATTTTGATAAATTGACTCAAATACATCATAATGCAATAGAACTATGCTGACAGCTGGATTGCAATCAGGACTGCTTGAAATTTTCAGTGTTGTTTCAAATTATATATCAAGTATCCAGAAAGAAATTACTTTATTGTGGTTTTTGCCACAACAACTTTTAATTAAAAGTAAAGAAAACAAAGGGGTAGGTTTGTGTAATTTTCTCTCCTCTTTTTGACCTTTTCCAATTCTGATATACTGGAATATATTATGGCAGTGTTTATCTAAGGCAGGGCTGAGGAAACAATGCTGCAGTTCGGATAGGAAGATGGCACTTACCGTTCCACACGGTGGCTCAGAATTCATCTGAGGCTGAAAGCATATATTGCCACAGTGAGTAAATATCTGAACAATGTATATGCAGTACAGCTCTGGGTGACTGTACAAAGTTTAGTGGTCAACCATCTAAAATAAAGTTGGGCTGAACCCGCAAAGTTTCCTGCTAACTGCTCCTTCCCAAAAGGCAATTCTGCTGTAACTGCATGGACCTTTCTTTTGAGCTCCCCATTTTCACTCCTTCTTTTTAATGCTTTTGAGGATCCTGCAGGAACAGGATCCTACCTACAGAGCCACAGCCCACTGTCATGATGGCCAGAGAGAGGCCTGTCTGCCAAATGTCTTGTCAGCACTGTGACGATTGCACATCAGCCCAGGTCTCAAGCACTAAAAAGCTATGTGTGGCCTTCCCTTTGTCCTGCCACAGCTCAGAAGGCAATGAGGAGTATGTTACAACCCAAACTTTAATACCATGTACCAGCCACACCAGCTGCTCAACCTCATGCTCCTGGGGGCCTTTTATTCATATTGGGACAAGGGCAACTGCGTTCCCCTCCTAGACAGCCTCTGGGCATCAAGAAAACATCTTCAGTGTTCGCAGCTTAGTATCTGGTCACGTACTTTCTTCATCCTCCTCATCTGTGCGGCTCAGTGTGTCCTGCGAGGCCTGCTGGGAGGGCTCGCTGTCCTGCTCCCAGACCGTGCCTGTGCCGGTGTTGGAGCGGGACATGGTGGCCAGGCTCAGGCGGTAGGCAGAGGTGGAGGTGCCCACAGTGCTGACAGACGTCTTCCCTTGGTAAGCTGCACGAGAAGGGTAAAACCAACACCAAGTCACTGATGGCACTAGAAATGAACAGCAAGCCAAGCATTCCTGTCATGATGGGCACCTCATTCTGCCTAGACTAGCGGGGCCAAGGGACCTTCTCACTCTCTACAGCTTCCCAACAACAGGGTGGAGCCAGGCTGGAGTTGGCCTCTCCTCCTCTGTCTAGTGACAGGACAAGAGGAAATGGCCTCAAGCTGCACAAGGGGAGGCTTAGTCTGGACAGGAGGAATTTCTTCATGGAAAGGGTTACTATTTCTACATGGAAAGGGTAATTTCTACATGGAAAGCATTAGAATGGACTGCCCAGGTCGGTGGTGGAGTCACCACCCCTGGAGGTGTTTAAGAAATGACTGGACATGGGCTTTGGCGCCATAGTCTAGTTTACAAGATGGCGGTCAGTCAAAGGTTGAACTTGATGATCTCAGAGGTCTTTTCCAATCTTAACGTATCTGTGATACTATGACGGGGTGGCAGAAGTGATAAAACTCAAACAGGTGCCTTGCTCACCTCACCTTTCCAAAATCTCTGTTTTACTTATGCAGTCCGATTTTCACAACCTGTATTTTACAGGTTCAGCTTATACATTTAGGAACAATGCAAATTATTGCCAAGGAAAAAAGACTGAAGCATTTCCTTTTAAATTTGTTTTCCTGAGAACTCAGCACATAAACTGCTTGCCATGTATGAGCAGCAGCTGCCATCTTGTGGCAACAGGAGTGGCTGTCACTGGAGGAAGTCTCTCCTTGTGCAGGAGAGATTTCTGCAGTGTTCCATCAGCTCATGGATGCTGATCTGGATGTCACAGAAGAGAAAAATCAAAGAAATCAGGAGAAAAGAGGAGGAAGATCTGCTGCTGCTCAACTGCACAAGGACCTTGGCTTTACAGTGGCATGGAGGGGCTCACTGCACTGGGGTTGGGGCTGCACAAGCCAGCTGAGACAGCAAGAGCCAACTGCTAGGGAATAGGACTCAGACTTGGTGGAAAAATAGGTGCATTTCACAACTAACCTTGACTTCTGTTGGCTGTTCAATGACGAGGTCGAGCATAAGCTCCAGGGCTGGCAGGGTGTGTGTGGATTGCCCCATTCCCCTTTTAGGCAGAGGCCAGGTCTGCCTCACAAGTTACTGTAGGGGTAAGCAGCTGTCTGGCTTGGGTTGATGGCCCTGGGCTGTCCCTGCCTTCCTTACCAGACCCACTGTGCACAGCCTCCTTCAGGATCTTCAGCTCGTTGTTGAACTCGGCGATGAGGGAGCTCTTGCAGAGTGGGCGGGGGATGAAACGTCTCTCCAGCTGGTCGGAGATGTGCTGTCGGGCAGTCAGCTCCTCGTGGTTCTCAGCTGGCTGGGCCAGCAGCTGCAAAATTGGGATGCATTAGCACTGCAGGGAAATGGTGCACAGGGAATTGGGACTAGTCTCCAGACTACCGTGAGCCTGCAGCCAGGCTGTGTAGCCAAGAGGTTTTGACTCAATCTATGAGGTTTCCACCTGTCTTTCAGGGACAATCTTGTATTTGACTGAAAGAGATCAAAACCTCAGTGGCATATGGCACATGGAGATGAGGACTTCCTTATGCTAAGCTCTAGCCTCATGATCCTCATGAGTCAACTCCTTCCTCCATGACAATTTAGTCTGTCCAAGATACAAGGTAGGCTAAATAAGGTAGAGCAACATGTACTAGTCTATCTGGTAACAAGCAAGGAGCTGTGATTAACTTAAACCCCAGATGCCTTAGCCTCGCATCCACAAAAGTCCTTTCAGAACCTTCATCCAAGAGATGGAAAGGGGAGTGGTTCTTCCTGGCTGTTAGCTGTATTGCCCAGCTCTATAGAGAAGAGAGATGAGATTTCTGCTAACACCCTCCCAGGTTCAGCACATCCACAGTCCCACCAAGTGCTTTGAATGTCTTCACTGTAGAATTAAGTCCACATGCCATTCCCATCCAGAGGAGCTATGACTAGCTGTGCTCCATGGATCAGAGCTCTCGGATGACTGGCACACTCTTCTAGTTTTGGCTAGGAGAAAGCTCTGTGATTTAGTTTTGAAGGGTTCTAAGGCCTGCTAATTTCTGAAAGGTCACTCCCTACATATAGTTCTTCCAGAAGTGCTGTTCCTCTGTTCTCAGCTGGGGAATAAGGGCTGTATTGCCTTCAGGGAGTGATTTATCAGGAGCCAAAGCAACTGTTACCTTGCACTGGATGAAGGGCCGAAGGAGCACAAAGATAGGGATCCGTGTTCGTATGATAAAGTCGAGGAAATCCCAGAGGGCCAGCCCTCCCACCTTCCGCAGGGCCATCTCCTTGACTTGCAGGCTCAGCCAGTACCACTGGCTGTCCAGTTGGCGTTCAAAGCAAACAAGGATCACCTTCAGGGCTACAGAGGACCACACATCAGCAAAGGGCAGTCAGAGATGTTACCAGTGTCCCTCACAAGCACTGGGGGAAGGATGGGGGGGCCACAGTGAGCACAATCCTACACAGGCATGCTTTGCATGTACGGGCACATGCCCGCCCACACACCTCAGAGTCACAACTGTCTTTTCTATCCAAACATGGCAGGGAAGGGGCAACCAACCTTCTAGTAGTAAACGCCTCAGGATCAGGACTGGCAGTCCCATTTCCAGATAAATTTTTCTACTTCATACCTAAATTCCTCTGTATTTTCTTGCTCTGGCTTTCTCTCTCCCTCCCTGCAGATTTCTTGTGTCTTCTCAGAATCAGGTATTTTGAAAGCAGCTCAGAGTAGGAATACAGCCCTGGCTGATCAGAAAACCTCAAAAATCTTGACCAAGCATATCCAAACAAATAGTCACCTGGTGAGCACAATAATCTGCAGATGATTTATAGATTACAAGAACCTTTCTTGCAGAGCAGCTGCATGAGTCATGGCCGCATTGCAATTTAAATACAAATATGGCCCAGTAAGCCATGGGCAGTAATTCACAAGAGCAAGAGTATGGCATTACAAATGGGGATGAAGAGCAATGAAGTTCAAAACAATGCTCGCATTAAAGTGGGCAGTGATTAACACTTGGCTCACAGGAGAGACAAGGAATCTCCCCCTTTCCATGCTCCACTCATCTGGTAAAAACAGGAAGACCTGGGAGGTGTTGGGGAAAAGTTGACTATTCCATTTTTCCTAATGGGATGGCCAAGACTTCTCAGCCATTGCACATCTGTATCCTGGTTTGTTTGCATGGGGGGCTAAATCAGTGGTGAACTGCCAATTTTTCATCAGATTTACTCCATTCCTCAGGTACGGGTTAACAAAGACCCAAATATAAATCTTCAGATAAATGTCCTCACAAAATCAGAAACAGAGAAGCTGTTTTTGAAGGGTACTTTAAGATGAAACCGTCCCTGTATAGGCCCGACTGCCTGCAGTAATGCTGCATCTCCAATTTAATTATTTTTTGTGTCCTTTCACCTGTGGGTCAAATGGGAGATAGTACAGTCCTATCTTGCGCCATCCTTCAGCAAGCAGAGGGCACACCAGTCTGTAAGGACCGTGTGTGGGGCCAGCAGACAGACAGGCTACATCACCTCTCACCCGAGAGAGCCGAGGGCCAGTGAGGCTGTGATGTTAGGGGTTGATGGGCAGCCTGACTCGCCTTTGTGGCTTCACTGCTGCAGTCGGGCAGTATGAAAACTGAGTGACTTCTACCTGTACTGCTCTTCCTCCAGCTGCAGTGCAGACACCGCTCACGTTGTGATATATTCCAGAGCTACTCCTGACTTCATGCTCTGGCCTGGCCCCCTGTTCAGGACAAGGCCTAAAGCAGCTCTAAAGAGGTCAGTTAGCTCCTGCCTGAGATGGTTTTCTTTGGTGCTCTCTACAGTCCTGAGCAGTCCACCCTCAGCCTGTTTCTTCCCAGGGGTCAGCAGAAGCCATCACTCACCCAGGTAGGCAGCCTGGCTGGTGGATTCTGCAAGCCCTTCCCGCCGCAGGTCCTTCCCTGCATCCCCTGGGGTGGAACAGTGGGCAGGGGAGCTCTCCAGCATAAAATTCTTGCTGCGGGAAGTGCTGATGATGCGAGGTGGCAGGAGGATATTGATAACAGTCTGGAGCAGCAGCAGGACCTCAGGCTGCTCCAGCCAGGGGCTGTCTGAGATGCATTGGGAGGGGAAAGAGAGAGAACGATCAGGCTACATCCCATCATAAACACTCAAAAGATCCAGACCCTGTTCAGTTCTAAAACGGGATGCATCTCAAATGTCCCCTAAGCCAAAACTCTGTCCCCCACACCTTGTTATGCTGCTTCTCCTCCTGCAAGCAAAGGCAAAGTTTATTTCAGCACCAACACAAACAAACACAAACACAGAGCTACACAGCACAAAGAAATGTCCCATTCAGTGGCCTCATTTCCTTTTGGCATTCCCCTCTCCCTTTACTCTTTGCTTTCATTTAGGGATTTACCAGTGAAGACCCTCTATAGCGGAAAGCAAGGAGCAGGACTTGTGCAAGACAAGTGGCATGGATTGGGCAAACTGTGGTCCATAGGGGCACACAATTTCTGTGACCTCTGCTTCCCGCTGTGATTTCTGCTACAACAGATTTGTCTTGCCCTCCACTCCAGTTTCAAAAGCAGGTGCACATCTGTGTAAGACCTGACTCAAGAAACAAGGCACAGCTGAAATAAAGAGAAAAAGTAGCAACTAATCTCAATGGGGTTCTTTTCAGTCTCAGACCCAAAGGACACTTAGCTGACATACTGTCAGTAACAGAAAACCAAATGAAAAATTAAAATTAAAATAAAATACAGAGAGCAGGGAAAGTGCAAACATCAGTTGTCAGAATAGGGGGACAAAAATTCTTTTTGTTAAATTAGTCAGACCTTTGCTTCCAGATCCTACTGTGAGCACAAATGGAATCAGTAGGTTTAAAAGCATTCCTTCCCTTCTCTCCTGATTGGTGAATGGGGAGACGACATGGCTTAGGGGGAAATCTTCTTTCAAAGCCTGTGCAGTAATAATAAAAAAGGATTAAACTATTTCATCAGCAGATCATGCACACAAGTCACTGCAGGGAATGACGATCCCCCGGCCACCGTGTTCACACAGTACAACAACAGCATTGATGACCATTGATTGAATGAGATGCTCTCAGACCACTTACTCAGGAGTAAAAGGAATTCACAGAGTAATAGGGATCACCTGCTCTTCTCATAGCCAAATGTATGTGGACTCCTAACTCCTAGTTATCAATAACAACGTCAGATGTAACCCACAGGAGTCAGCTGTGTCAGTCCTAAGCTCTGCACTGCTGTGAATGGTTTCAGGATCTGACACAGACTATAGAGAATAAAAAAAGGAACAGAGGGAACTGCACAAATGACATTGTCTAAATATTCTCCTGTCCGAACATGGAGGCTATTCCCAAACATATTTTTGTCCTGCCTCTCTTTGTGCTGCCTTGTTGTCCTCCCTATCGCAAAGAATGAACTCCTGAAAAATAAACAAAATGCATGTTTACTCCTTGACACACAGTTAAGCTTAAATTGAAAGGTCTTTCACCTTCTTTTAGAGGAGGCAATTCAAACTGCTGTCACTAGAACCTTTGCTCATTTCCAACATCCCAGTTGCTACAGTCTTGGCTGCAAAATGCAACTGAACCTTGCAACTCCTCAAGCTTGCAGACTTGGGCTGAGAAATTCTAGATGTTGTACTTCTGTTTTGTATTCTGCTGGAAGTATATGACTTGTGTTTTTCCTGACATGTTCAGTTTTCATTACTTTTAAGCCCACAAACAAGAAAACAGGGAGTAAAAGTAGAAGTTTCCCATAATTAAAAAAAATATATTAATTTGGTATCTGTCTTGGTTTTTTTTAATAGATAGTATTTCACTGCAGGTGAAAGTGGCCTTTTGCTTTGTTTTGATTAAAGAACCTCAGAGCTGGAAGAAATCTGTTCTCTTTCTGTGTCAGTTTGTACCAAAAAATCCTTTTTGCCTCATGCTCTGAGGGACAGCTTTGTGTCCCTATAAGCCTTCCTTCCCAAGTCACCCTGCTGCTCAGAAATACCTGCCTAAGTATTCAACTGGATGTACTACTGCATATTTTAAAATGCAAATTGGAGCTAGATTAGGAAATTCATAACTTCTTTGGTCACCATTCAGACCTATCTCATGCCAGTGGGGAAGGAAAGGAACACATAGGCAGAAAAGACTCTGCAAAAAGTTATAGTGAATAAAAAGAAAGGTGAAATTCTCCAAAAAGTCTGGAACTTATTTTTTAATTCTGGCAACAAGGATACCATTGCTTCAGCAGCTGAAAAGCCAAGTTGCCCTGCTTTTTGTGTTGGCACACTGTGTGACCAGCTCAGGTAAGAGCAGAAGAACACAAACTCCACTCTCAGTTACACACACGGTCCCACAGGAAGAAGGAAGGGTTGCATGGATGTTACCCATGCCAGGGCCCATCTTCCTGTGGCAGAAGTCTTATGCCAGCTTCTTAGATCCTGCAGGGAATCCTAACCTGCTTGTCAGAGCCTTGAACAGCATCCATCAGCCAAACTCCCTGGGCTTCAATGGCAGTGTTAAGCTGGTGGATGCTTGCTGTGGACTTGGCCCCAGCAGATGAATTCTGAGCTCAGTACAAGCCTTCAGAAAGGAGGGAGAATTTACATGTTGCTTCTCCTTAATTTTTTGCTGTATATTCCACAGTTTTTGCCCAGCTTTTGCAGAAAGAAAACAGAGCACTGCTGAGTTGGTGTCTCAACCAGAAGCTCTCAAGGCCTGGCCATGGGCCAGGGCAGACACACCTGTATCTGCAATGCTACAAGCCGGACAACAGCTGTGCTGAAGGGCAGAGGTGGCGAGAGATAAGGGCTGAGATGAAGAAGGGGTAATCCATCAGCCACACTGGAGGGTCCTACCACTCCCATCACCTGCAATACAAACAGAGCACATCACCACAACTGGCTACTTACAGTTTCATCCATGCCATATCCTCCAACGTCAGTGAAATGGAGGTGCCTTTCACTGAGCACTGAGCTGGGGTGGATCTATTAGAACCAACCCCCCCCAGTGGTCCTTGCAGGAGCTGGGGCCAGTGAGGAGACAGCGTTCTAGCAGGGAAAGGGAGGGGAAAAGAGGGAACCAGCATGGATGGGAGGAGTGAACAGGTAACCCGGTACATTTATAAATGTACCCAGTACCAGCCCTGAATGACCAGCACTGGACTGGTGGAACAGCCAGAGTTGGAGGATATGTCATTTGACAACTGTAACAAATAAAAATCTGTCATCAAAGCAAAAAGTCTGCATTGAAACTGGATGTCTTTTCCCTTCCCTTGCTTGGAAAATAATGTCCTAAGTCTGACCCAAGCCAGGTTTTGTACAATGTTCAGATTCCTCTCAAACACAGTCTGTTTTGAGGAACTCTAAGCATGATTCCTCTCAGCTGACTGACCCCAGCTGTCTGAAGCAGAGTCACCTGCATGAGACCTGGTTGTCTGGAACTCCTTGAATAATCACCACAAGGAAACAGCACTTCTAGGGGAGAGTTATTTGTACTGTTTCGGATGTGTCCCTCAGGAGGAATTCAATCACAGGCCTGCATATGCCTGTTTCTCACCATGACCAGACACATCTAGATGACAGGGACAGGGAGAAGGTACCTGGCAGACACCTAAGCTTATGGGAGATGAATGCATGCTTCTTTTCCAAATTCAGCCTGAGGAAAAAGGCAGTAACCAGTTTTTTGCAAGAAAACCAAAGGACAATTTAGAAAGAGAAAGTCACAGCCCCTTCTTTACATCACTATGGATTATCTTTGAGATATTTCCCCACCTTCCTGGGTGATCAATTTTTGGGTTTCATGATCTACACTATACACCATGCAGTCAGTGCTCCCACAGCTCATAGTGCACCCAGTTCTCACAGCTAAAGGTAAAATACTTGTAGCAGTCAGAGAATGTGTTCCTGGTAGCTCTCCCTGGTGTTCCCAACCAGCAGAAAGTAAGCACGGTGACTGCACTTCAGCACTGCGGAGCTTTCTGCTCTATTTAGAGCACTGGCTAATTCTTCTTGTGGGCCCCTTGGAGGAGCTTATAGGGGTGATTCACTCTGCCATGCCTGCTTGACAAACTGCAGTTCATTCCAAACTCCTGTTTGAGCTAACTGTGAAGCAATCTCCCCAACAACTCTTAGGTAATCTGAGGGCCCAGATTTGCATTAGCACCAGGTAGCTGCTACCTCTGCTTGGATGAGGAAGAAGTCTCATGGAGCTTCCCTGCCCTTGCTGAAATTAACCTGAAGGACAGGAACCTGGCAAAACCTTGCATTTTTGCTAATGACCATTGTTTTTAAAGCCCCTCAGAGCACTGGCGAACCCTGAAATGTTTTTTGTAAGCTGCTAGATAAAGTTACATTTATGCTCTAAGGAGAAAATGTTATAAAATCCAATAAAAATAAAATGCTGGTGCAACCTTTCCTCCTTAATTTATATTTTTGCACATGGAATGAAAGTATGCTTGTTTGCTCAAGTGGCTGGAGTTACACAGATATCAAAGTGGGGGCTTTCCCCCAGCGTAACAGCTGCAGAAACACTATGGTCTGTCATTGAATGACCAGGCAAACTCTGTCCATATCACTTGGCTGTTTTAACACACTTAGGAGCATAAACTTTACTAAGAGAGGGATCTGAATATTGTACAGCACAGACCTGTAGTAGATCAAGCCAGGGACATTACAAACAGTGGAGTCAATTCACCCTGTAAACCCTTCTAACTATGCAGCACCCGACGGCCTCTGACAGAGCAATCAGGGCCCTTCCCCACTGGGGATGGTAGGTGTCCCCAGTGCCACCCTCTCCCCGTCTCTACCAGGTGTGTGCAGTCTCCACCACCCCACTCTCCAACTTGCAGCCCTCAGCTCTCAGCTCAGTCTGGCAAAGGTGGATCTTCAAAGTGGTGCATGGGGAGATACAGTGACCGATGACAGCGGTCAAGCAATTTATTTCCCATTACTTCCCACGCACCACTTCAAAAATGAACCTTCCTATCTCTAATGTCACTTGCAGAGTCCCCATGTGGGGGTGAAGGGGACAGGTAAAATGACAGGAATGGGAATAAACTGCCATCTTCAGTCCAGAGAAATCAACAGCAGGGGAAGGTTTAGCAAAGGTTCATGGGGTTGCCGCTCGGCTACTCACCAGATTGACACAGACATTGATCAGAGACCTAAGGTGAGGCAAGAAGGATATGATAGGCTGCCTCTGAAGTGTCAAACAAACCCCTTCAATCAAACTGCTGGCAGGCTCCCACTCAACCTGGCGCCTGCAATACAACAGTAGGTGCCATTAGCCGCGGGCTCCTGCCCCCCCCAGCACCCAAACACGGCCACCGACACACAGTGACGCCCACAGAGGAGACGTGTCAGACAGCAACGATGTCCAGGAGGAGCACAGAGTGCGACAGAGAGAACGCTTTGCCCACGCAGCTCAGGAAGGCACAGAGGACACCGGGTGTTTGTTTGAGAGACGAGAAACGCGGCAGAGCGGGCTGGCGCTGGTGACACAAACCCCTCACAGCAGCAGTGGTAGAGGAGCTGAATTTCACTCCCTGATGCTTCTCTCCGACAGGAGAGGGAGCCCAAACAGTGGTTCAGGTGTGCCTGTGGAAAGGTCTGCTGTGCCAAGCTCCCAGCCGAGACTACGCCCTCCATCTCATGTGGCTTGTGGATGTTCCCACGGACGTGAACAAACCGCATCAGCCTGAGTGCCCTCTGTGAGCTCCTCTGCACTCTGCCTGCTCCACCAGCATCACTCCCAGACTGCCCTAAATGTAACTGGCCCAGCTGTATAATCTCCACCTTGTGCAGGAGGGATCATTCACTCCCCATCAGCACCAAAGACCTTCATTCCAGGATCCTTTCTTCCCTGACACTTGGCATTTTTTCACCGGAATAACATTTAGGGATTATGCCAGATGCTGAAAGGATTCCCCTCCCTAATAATAAACAGAGCATAGGTAACATCGCAGTGGTTCATATCCTTCATCTCAGGGTCTGACTCTCTGCAGTCATTGTAATTCACAGGCCAGCATCTCTCTGCATTTACTGGGACAGGAAGACAAAAGGCTGGCATAGTTTGTTAGCTGAAGCCTTAAACAATATTCCAGTCAAGCTCTTCAGGTGACTTCTCAGAGCCGCATGGGGAGTCAAGCATTCACTATGCTAGTTCTTCTTCAGATCAACATATATCTCACCTTTGTGCATCCACGCTAACTAAATCTCCAGAACAGTGGTTTGTACTTCTTACATATCCACTGATCCCAGCAGACAGTGCGTTTGGAGCAGGATGCCCACAGTGGGCAGGGTATAAGATTTTGATTGTGAGTACCCCAAGGATGGCTCCTGGGGTCTCACCCAGACCCATGCCTAAGAGACTGCTTGACTCAGTGATGCTTAAATGTAATTGCTGCTCTTGGTCCAGTGACTTTGCTGTCCTTTTGTGGACAGAAGAGTAGTTTAAGCCAAGCATAGGTACAGGCATAGAGAGAGAGAATATGAAAGGAATTTTAATGTATGGATGTCCATTCATCTTACATAAGGAAGAAAGGTCTTCAAGAACAGAAACCCCTATCTGCCTTTGAGGCAGAGAAAGTATGAGCAGGGAAAGAAGGAATGAATGAGAAGTAGGCAAGACATGGCAAAGAATCAAATCAACAGGAGGAAGAAGCACCAAAATTTCTGCCTCTGAATTCCCTAGAAGAGTGGAGTTTCTTGAAGCAGGTTACCCAAAGGAAAGTGAAGGACACTGATGCCAGAAAGAAGAGATCACCTCCCTGTTATTTGTTCCATCTTTGATTCCTACTGGGACATAATTCTGATGTTCTTCAACATGATTTGGCTTCTCAGCTGAGACTGCCAATGAAGTGCCATTCAAGCAGTTGAGGACATAGGCCCATGAGGGTGACCAAGACCAATGCCTCTTTTTACTCAGATCACTGGAAAATTCACAGGTCTGCGTGATTTTATACCACCCAGGCTGTCTTTGTACCACTGCCTCCAAGCAGAGGGATGCTCCACGGTCAGGGCCTCTGGAAGTTGCCAAAGCCTGTACATTCCAAAATGCCACTGTGTGATACACGAGGCTTCCAATAGGCAAGGACCTGAAGGAGTTGATGCAGTTCTTTGCCTTTTACTATGGAGCACTCCGAATTTACTGCATAGCTCCTGACTATTTTTGTCTTTACAGAGGACATAACAGTACTGCCATGCTAGAAATATTCTTACTACCGTTTAACTTTCCATTAAAAAAACTCACAGAAAAAGTTAATTAAAAGGGCAATGAGATGGAAAGAATCTGAAGACTTCTTTTTGGGAAAGAAAAATGACATTTCTGGAAGTTCTCACTTTAGTTCCTAATAACCATGCTGCTACCAAAAGACACAACAAAAACATCAACGTAAGCAGACTTACAGAGATAAAAAACACCTGCAATTTTCTGGTATGTTGTAAAGGCTCACTGCAACATGACAGCTTGAGGCAGATGACATACCCACACTTCAAGGCTTGCAACATCAGAAATGGACCCCAGAGGGTTTCCAGAGTACCTGCTCACCTCAGAGTAGGCATCTTGTGAATTTTATTGAACATACGGTCCAATCTCTTTAGGATGAGGATCAGGGCAGGTCTCACCGCCTCAGCTGTCCAGTCAGTAATGGGCAGCATCTCCATGATGTAGCGCCGGAGCCCCCGGCTCTCCATGGTCTGGGTGTCGTAGGGAGCCAACTTCAGCAGGGAGTGAGCGATCTCTGCCAGCCTGAAACCACGGGGGTTAAGGGAAAAATAAACACAACTTGCACTTCTACACACACGCCAGTGAACCAGCATATAAATGTGCAGGGCCCTAGTAAAAAGAAAATTATGCACAAGTCGAATGTGCTACTATTTAAACTCTTAGATCTGATACCACAGTCCTGGTCTGCTAAGACTGTTTTGCTGTAATCACTCTTTATATTCAAGAACACATGAATGGTCTAAATATTACTTTTACATTGACATTAAATGTTCCAAGGGAACATCAGGAATCACAGATTTGTGTAGCTAAAACCAAACTACTTGTGCTGGCAGTAAGACTACAGCATTGCAAATGCCTGTGAAATGCAGACCCGACATCACCTATTTGTCAGTTAATCAGTGATTTTGTTTTGTTCTGTGCTTGTTTTTCAGAGTTACCACTTTAGGAAGTATCACTGTCAAATTTCCAGGTGTTAAATTTTAAAAATAACGTGTCCATAGGTTTACACAACATGTCCTTTGTAGAATTGCACCCTGCAGTTTCTATTTGTCTCTCCTAACACCTCTACAGATTCTGTTGCTGTTGCTTTTTCTAACTCTCCCAGATGGCCTTTCCTTTTTGTATTGACTGTGAAATATCATGGCAGCATTTAACTTACACTTGCAGTTTGACGAAAATTTACTGAAATACTTGGTATTTGTGGTAAGCAAAGACCAGAAGTAAAACATGAAACATCAACAGACTTTGTATTACAGTACAATCCTATGCATATTGTGGGGGCTTTTTCTGAAATGCATTCAACTAGTGGAACATATTTCTATTCTCTTTATAATCTGCCTAGTAATATCAAGGGCAATAAGTTCCTCCAATTAACCAAAAGTGGTATAAAATTAGGTTTTTATCCAGTATTTCTTTATTATTCCTTTTTAAAAATTGCTTTGCCCTACTATGAAGTTGGGCTGTTTTCTTAAATGCTGTGAAATTTAAATTGTCATATAATTAAGTTTTCTGCCAGCAATATAATACTAGTTGCATGCAATGGTATATGAAAACTTCCTTATGCATTATAAAGTGTGAGATCCATTTTATCCAACTTGAAGCATCAATCTCAATTAATCTGCTAGCTCCTTCCTAGTAGAAATAAGCAACTTGGGAAACTCTTATCTTCCTGAAATACTGGGATAAACAGTTGGATGTGCATCTTCTGCTCCATTGGGTGCAAAAGACCTTTACGACTTTTGCTGACTAAACATTTGACTTTTAAATGGTTGAAATTGGGTGAGATGAATCCTGTCTGAAGTGACGAGCATATTATCCTGTTTTCTGGAGCCTCTGAAATGGCACCTGTCAGCCTCCCAAGACCATGGCTGTCACATCACATTCTGATAAATCTGCGCTCTATGTAGAACTGAGTTTGTCCTACAGCCATTAAATCCTGTCAGTCATGTCACTGATACTTATGAATTAATGTAAGGATCGAGATAGGTTGCTTTTATTGGAGATAACTATGATTAAGCATTTCAGGTCACAATCCTGACAAAGCAGCTATTTCTAGCACTTTCCAGGAGACTGAAAGGAATCAGAGCACAACTTATAATCTGCTGACTTAAATCAATTTTATTGCTGTAACCTCTGACCATGAGAGACCTTCTCTCCTGAAAATAGAGCAGTATTTGCCAGCAGCTAGTGTAAATGAAAAAACTGACAAAATAATCAGATCTATTCCCTCTTGCCCCAGTTACTGCTTCTCAGTAGCAACTTATGCTGTTTTGTGTTCTATCATGAACTGCAAACTCAGAGAATCAGGTCCAAAGTGCTAGGAGGCCCTACCCCCAATTTCTTCTAGTGCACCACTTCAAGGCAGTGCACTTCCTGTGTAACATGCTGAGCTGCTGGTCCTGTAAATGCCTTCTGTCCCATTCTTCCCTGTATTTCAGGCATTTAGAAAGTGGTTGTTCTGCCTTTCGTGCTTGGGAGCTGCTGACTCTGATGCATAGTGATGCACACTGGAGAGGATAAAGGTTGTATTCAACCATGTAGGCAGCTTCCCCACCCCTTGCCTGCAGAGACAAACTTATTTGCTCTGCCCCTTGCTGCCACTTGTCCTGATACATCAGATGGAGCTGTTTCAGATGAGGGGTCTGAATGAGACCAGAGGAAAGCTGAGGATGGCTCCTTATACACAAGCAGCATCATACAATCTAAGGAACATCCAAAACAACCTCTGCATGTTTTAGGCAAAAACATGCAACTATGCAACCAAAATGTGATTCCGTCTGCTATTATGAAAAAGAAAGAGCTAAAAGAAAGGAATCCCCCTGAAATGAACAAGTAAAAGTAGAATGCCTGTGAAATACCTCATGTGGGACTTCACATCCAGCAGCTCCAGAGAAGTCACTCGGGGCTCGCCAGCCAGATTCTGCAAAATCTTCAGCCTTGGACCACAGTGCTTGTAAAACTCTGTGCAAATATTCAGCAAGGACTCCCGTGGTCTCCTGAACTCCTCTCTGGCAATCCGTTCATCCAGCTCCTCTCGGGGAAGACCCTGGCCTTCCTCCATTAAGTGAAGGTTCTCCCTGGAGGATACAAAGTGAGACACAGCAGAAAGTGTTACATGCAGTAGATCATTGGGGATAGATTACAACAACCTCTTCATCTTGTTTTTGCAGCAGATGCTTTCCTCTGCAATTGAACGAAAGGGAGTTGCATCTGCAATTAAGAAACAAAGAAGGGAAGTTATAATTTTCCAAGTCTTGCTAAAAACGTAAATGTTTTCTATATGAACTATCCTTTGATACATTCCCCTATAAAAGGCTGCCTGTCACAGCAACCGTGTGTGGGAAGAGTTCATCACACATCAGGGGAGACAGCGATAAAATTTTACTGTACCTGATAAAGTGTAGTTTGGCTCCCTGCTCTGGGTACCTGCGAAAACAGGAACAGTGAGGTTGTTTCAAACAGCAACTTAGTAGTGCCTAAACTTGCCTTTCTAAAAGCAAGTGACACTGTTTTAGCCCAGAGATTTACGCACTATGGTCAGGATGGTATCTTGCGCCACTGGAACAATGCCTACACATAGTTACTGACCACACTGAATTGCCTTTACCTCCCAACTTCCACCAAAAAACATATTCCTAGAGTTATTGACCTTGCTCTGAAAGGAAAGAATACCTTAGAGTGGGGTTTTTTTTTGTTGTTGTTTTATTGTCAATTTCTCTTGTTACTTCTTTTTGAGAAAGCTTTAATAGATCCTGCACCACTTGGCTAACATGTCCAAGGCTGGAAGAGTAATCATTCTATCAGGAGACTCCTGCTGTTGTTAGCAGATGTCTGTTGCAAGGATAACACAACAGAAGAAACAAGTGCAGGAAACCTGGAGCAGTGCAAAAATATTTTGGGTCAGAGGCTGAATATCTGATAATTAGAAAAATCTGGAAATGTAAGTCAAGAAGCCTGAGTCACACTGTATTGGGAATTTCTATATTAACTGTCAGCAGATATGTATTAACTGCTCTCCAAAGTGAGCGGACAGATAATAAAGTACTGCTTTCCATTACACATTATTTTCCTTAGACTGAGCAAACTTGCAAAGTAAATAGCATATGTCCACTTTAGACTTGAGCATGTCTGGTTTATCTGCTGGTTTGTCTGTCTGGAGTTTATCTGCTTCTCAGATCAGGGACTGAAAGTCAAAGTCATGTTTTAACCATGACTGAACAGATTTTAAAGAATATAAGACTGATGCCAGGAGTTACCAACCAAGATGTGTATACATTTATAAACTGACATAATAACCCTTTGATGATCCATGCAGGAACTGATTTCTAGATCCCTCAGCTTCAAAATAAAAAGAAAAAAATTACATAACTTGGTAATAGCTTGGAAAACTCCAGAAAAACAGCTACCCCAGCTTTTGCTAGACTACAATACCCCTTCTAGATCAGCACAAATATTCAGATTTTTAGCAAAGTAAGGCATAATCTGGCCAAGAGAAGGCAGGGCTGCCTGCTGCAAAGAAAAAACTTCACAATCCCAAATGCTTGTGAGTGGATTAAGCCCTTCTTCTATGACCAAGTAAATTGTCAGAGGCCTCATCTAATTTGCAGCAGCCTAACTGGAATGACCACTGTGGCCAAGGTGCAGAACTACAGTTCACTGGTGCCATGTCCTTTGTTTCCTTCTTCTGTGAGGAAGTTCTTTGGTGACTTGTTTTGTTGGATTTTGGAGGTTTTTTGAAGAAGGAAAAGAATATTTCCAGGCATCCTTTTAATGTCTCTCAAATTGTCATTAACCCTTCCTCTGCTGTCTTTAACTGCAAAAAACCCTCAGACCAATGAGGAGGTAAAGATCACAAAAAGACACCATAGGGAATGTACAAGGAAATGGGGAAGAGAACAAAAGAAAACGAGAGGAGTTGCCAGTCTCTGCCAGCCTAAACTGACAGGCAGTTTGTGCTTGAATGGTGTTCAGCCCCTCAGAAAGAGGCCAGGAGGATCTGACCCTTCTGCCATCCATCCATGCTCTGCCCACTGGCCACTTGGACAGGGCACTCAGCAGGAAGCAAAGCAGAGAATGAGTGAGCTTCAGCCATATACTTCCAGAGGGCAAAAACAGGAGTAATTTAGGATGTGTATCCTCCATTTTGATACCCTAGTCTTCTATTTAGATACATTAGATAATAGTCTTGGCTATTTTGGTTACCATCAGAAAAGCACTCCTGGGGAATGTGCTCTTTTGATGTGACTGCTTTCTCCCACAGTGCAGTACCCAGAGCACTCCCTCAGCTGTCTGAGGTCAAGCACTCTGAGCAATGAGATATAAAAATGAGATTAAAAAACCCCCAAAACTGTTTCAAATAATGAAAAAAAGAGAGAAAAGCCTTACCTGGTGTTCACACCTGCTGACATGGTGTGGTTTGCTGTTGTGGTCCCTTTATGGCCTTGGTCACATCGACTCATCTGTGGGGCTGTCATAGGCCTGGCAAAGGCAAGGTGAACAGCACACTCATATTTAATCTAACAAGCATACAGACATTCTGCTTTTGCTCTGAAATCTGGCACTAATTTTATCAAGTCTAAACCTCAACCATTACTCAAGCTAAGCTTCGTGCTGTGGCCTTCTGTGCATCCCCTCTCCCTGCCAGAAAACCAAATGCAGGCTCAGCCCCTTGGCCCTTGAGTGTTACCTGGTGAGAACTTCTACACTGTACAAGAGGGCCTGCAAAGAGGTGGCAAGGGCACCCATAGAAGCAATCTCCTCACGAGCTGCTGTCCCAGTGTCCACTTGAGAGGTTTGGCGCTTCAATTTTTGCAAGTAACAGGGAACCAGGGCCTCCAAGACCATCAGCATCTGGAGGCTGGAAAAAGAAGAATATATTTTTTATTTTGCCAGGCCTGAGCTCACATTAAGTAGAGGCTTAGGTTTCTGTTGAAGACCCTGAATCTGTGACTAGGTGTATGATTTCATTGCTTCTCACTTGAAGTCTTGAGCCAAACAAACAACTGTATTAGGAACTTCAGGGGGAAACTAGATGAGGTATGAAACAATAATAATAGTAAAGCCCCAGGAACTTACAGGTATCTTCCAAATATGTCATCCATTTGCTAACAAAAATTTTCCCTCCCAAAGACTCTCTTATTCTCTGATTCCCTCTTGCAGACTAACATTTGTTGGATCTTTAACATTAAATAAGTTTATTTCCACTCTCTCTGTTGTCCTCCTTTTCTCTCCAGCTGCCTGCTTCTCCCCCTCCAATTCCATCTCCTTTGCATCTCTGATGACAGACACCAACAGGATAGGGTGTGATCCCCCCTGCTTAGTGCTGCACCAGCAGCTGGCAGGATTTGGAGCTGGTGCCTTGGGAATAGGTAACAGGCAGAGGCTTCGCCTCAGAGAAGCCCCATATTTTGGGCTTAGATATATATTTATATATTTAAATATTTAAATATTTGTATATTTATATAAATATATATGTTTATATATATTTTTATATATATATATATAAGCATTTATATATCTTCTGCCTCCATTTGCCAGCCTTGTTTTCACATACCATATGCAGCTTTTATGCCTTTTCTGAGTCTGCACAAATCAATACAACAGATTAATCACCTTCTGAATGACTCAGGAGCATAAGCCACCACTGTCACACACAGCTTGATGGCTTCACTGATGGAAAAAGTCAAGTCTTCATTCCCATAGCAGAAGTCTGAGGGAGTAAAGCAATATCATAAAACCATACTAAGTATGGAAGGAGCTAACACACTTCTTCCTTTTCCCTCTCTCCTATTGCATACTTTTCATGTAAAAAATATGAATAAAAATCTGTCTCTATAAAAGAAGCATATGCTGCACTCCTTCTTGAACCCTACTGCCCAAGAACTCAGTAGGTGAAACAGCTCTCAGCAGGTCACTCACTGCTGAGCAAAAGGCCCGGAGTCCTGTTCCAAACATTACCCACTGAAAGCTAAGTCTTAAGCTTATACATGGCAAGGACACATGTCAAATTAATGATAATTTTTATTCTCCTTATGCTTTTTCTTAGATGTTCCAACCACACAAAAAGTGATGCTGATGCACCACTGATGGCAGAAGACAGTTTTACTTCTCAAAAATCAAGCCTCTTTTTATACTCATGGACACATGGGTGCCAGCACAAAAGAGACTCTGTTTTGCTAGTGATTTCAGAAAAAAGGTTTCAAGAGCATTTAAGTCACATAATACAAATATAATTTTGGGCATAATTAGTTCCAGGCACTAAAAAAGTAAAAAGAATAATATTTGTAAAATAATAGTATTTTTAATAAACCTATAGTCCTGTTTCCAGAAATGACTTTGTTATGCAGGAACCCAAATCAAAGTTAAGGTCCTAAAGCATGTAAATCATACTTCTGATCTTCATATAGAAGATACCAGATAGACAACATACTCATCTACAGTCTCATCATCAACTCATACTTGAGAATTTTCAGAGATGGTTTTAATAGCTCTCCACAGAAACATCCAAGATTTTATACAAACTTTTACTATAATCTACAAAGAGGAAGAAATACCTTCTGTTCCTGTACCACATTATATTAAAAAGTTTTAGATAATTGTGCAGCATCATAAAATCCCCCTTTATTACAAAACTTTAAGGCCAGACAACTAGTATTTAAGAGAAGTGCAAATTTGGAAAACAAGCTAAAGATCCTTACAAAAATCAGCAAAAATCACTAAGCAGCCAAATTCTTAAATTATGCATTGCATGGATAACTATCAAGAGACAGAATGTCCTGGATACCCCATACAGCCATATATATTCTGATTTATGATAAATCAATATGCTCTAAGAGCTCAGCACTGCTGAATGTCAGAATTGTATCCATAAACATCCTCTAGTCGCAGTCTGCCCATGGGAGAGGATGTTTTTGTTTCCTACATCTGTGGAGCAGAGCAGAGGATGACTCTGATCTTGTCAGCATAACACAGTTTATTAGGCATATTTAGTCTTCACCCACACATGTTAAAATTCAAAATGCTGGAGGTTAGTCTCAGATAGAAGGCTTAAAACAGAATAAGTAGCTTTGAAATAAAATCAATTAGTAAGTCACCTCCTGCAGAAAATATGAAAAGGATGATGGTGAAAAAGCCAGTCTTAAAAGCCTCATGAGGCATGAGAAATAGATAGGACATTCCTGAAAAGAGAGGGCTCTGAAGAAATTATGCTGCATCAAATGTCTGTTGAATCAATAAACAATAAACCAGAATTAGTGAATAAAGGGTGCTTTACTATTACCTAATGACTTGAGAGGCTTTTCTGCTTTCACCAGCTCTAAGATGTCCAAAATGTCTGGAGTATCTCCCTCCAAAGACTGCAGCAGGTCAAATAGGCACTGAGCTGACACTCCTTTGCTGGTTCCATTGTTGGTAGCATCCTGTTCCAACAAGAGACATTAATGTCATCCCAGGAATCTTTATCTGGAGGTGTGGAAAACCTTTGTTGTTGACAAAGGGTCCACATGGAGTCCAAGAGCTCATTGCTTTCAACCAGCAAGCCTTGCCTGATTCAATAGACTGATGCTACATGATCTGGAAGCTGCACACAGATCTCTGCTGCCCTGTGAAGGACAAAAATAGGTGTGCTGACAGTGCCTCACTTCAAATTAAGATTTCATTAACTTGCCTAAAATGTTAAAACATAATATTTCAAAACATGACTAATCTAGTCTTCGACTTCACATGTACTGAAGCTCGGCATTAAGCTTTTAATTCCTATTGCTGGATTCCAAGAATGGATTTACATTTAAAGAGTTTACTGTCATTTTATAATACATTTATACACAGAAATTTAAACTGAGACCACATTTTCTGGCCTGGACATGAGCAGCCTGCTACCTCAGCACCCTGCTCCATCAAGCGAAGCACAGATACGTGCAGAAGTCAAGACCTGGTTCTGTGCAGCACTGGGTGCTCTCTCCCTGTGACCTCTGCTGGGGGGGTGGCTGCACACAGAGGCTCCCCCCCCCAAGACAGGAGAGCAGCTCTCACTCACAGGGAACTCCAGGAGAGGGGCCACGCTGGCAAAGAGCTGCAGCACAAAGGGCTTGCGGTGCAGGATGTAGAACTGGCGGCACGCGAACTCGATGGCCTGGCGCAGCTGGGGGTTGCTCTCGTAGTCAGAGTACACCTGGGCACAGGGAAAAGGGCATGGAGACACTGCTCCAGGGGAAGAACTCCTGAGCCCAGACTGAACCAGCTACAGAGCTGTCACTCCTGATAGGTTTCTCTAATCCATTTTTAAAGACGGAGACTGGACCACCCCCCCGGCAATGCACTTCATGGACAAAATATCCCTAGGAGAAAGATTGCTTTTCATGCCTGAACCTTCTTCACATTATCAGTCCAATATTTTTTTGTCCTACATATCAAGGTCAATTCCTTCTGTCTCCTTCCTAGAAGCAATTAATTTGTTAGAAGCCAGTCAGTGCTTTTTTCCTGAATCTTCAAATTTTTAGTTGATCAAATCTTTCAGTCCTTTCTCACAAGACATATTTTCTACATGAACATCCCTGTTTTCCTGCAGTCTCTTGAGTTAATAGATGCTTTATCTGAGCTGGACAGAGCCAGTACTTCTCCACTGATGATGAAAGCAGAATTTTTCCATGTTCTTCACAAGATACAAATCTATATAGTCATCCCAGACTGGCATTTGAGATATTTTTCTCTACTATCCTTCAGCAGAAGGATGCTGTTCATTCATGTTTGGCTTCAAATCTGTAACTCCAGCATTCAGTCTTGCAGAGGTGCCACTAAATCAGTTACTCTCCCTCACATAATCTGTGGCTCATGATTCAAAAGGGAGGTCTAAGATGATCAACACTGTGTGTTGGTTTGGGTTTTTTCTTTTCTTTCAGACTGCATCTCTAGTTTGTCATGATAATTTGTACTCCTACTCTGTCCTCCAACACAGCAACAGTGCCACCCACTTTTAAAATATATTAAGGTGTTTAGAGTGGCATTTCCTTCAGGGGTGGCCATTGAACCATGCAGAGAATATGTTGCCAAAGATGTGGGTTTTGTTTCTCAGTTATGTAAACAGTAAGAATTCCCAGGAACAACCTCTCTGTGTGAGTCCTCTGCAGAGACTTCTCGGTGCCCTGGTAGGCTGAGGAAATTAGCATGGCTTTCATACAACCAGAATCCTCTAGCATGGGTACGAGGCCCATCAATTACCAGCAATATCTCACTTACCTGAGAAAGGGGAAATAATTAACTATATATGCATTTTACCAAGTTAAGTGGAAAAACCTGCACCAAAAAGAGCTGTGTGGGGTATGTGCATGGATGCATCCAGAACTGAGCTTCAATTAGCAGCTGGATCAAGCCCAGAAGTGGTAAAAGAATTGGCCACAAACAAACCAGCTGATCTTGGGTGCCTGGCACAGAGAAATGAAAAGTCTGTGAAACCAAACAAGCTCAGAAACACTTGCATTTTCTTTTGGAAATGCTTTTTTACCTCCCAGGAGTGGTATTTTAATAATTCAGTAGTTGACAATATTGAGGGTGAGGATACGAAAGAATTACAAACTCATTTCCCTCAATTTGAAGTAAAAATGAAGGGAGAAACCTTTGCAGGACTGAATACTTACTGTTGAGAACTTCAAATAATGCCATTAGGCTATTTTATTTTAAAATGCCTTGTTTCTCATTAACAAACCCATACACTGCTGACCTGTATCCGATTCATACTTATCTAATCATGATATCAAGATATCAGACTTTCCAGTTCCTACAGAGCTTGTTTAGATAGCTAAAGTAATCACTGGTTCTAATTATTGTTCTCTGTTAACTATGTGAAAATGAACATTTATAGAGATGCTTCTTTCCTGTATTTGCATTATAATTCTAAATCTCTACCTATATGTTCTACATATAGGGCTCAAAGATATTGTCTTTGAGCCCTATATGTAGAACAAACCTTTCTATCTGTAAAATAACTATTTTTTAAATTTTATTTTCAGTAGCTGATTTTTTTTCAAGAATCAACAGGAAAAGAGGTCCACTTGTTCATCTCGAAGTGAAGAGAAACTCCACCTCTGACACTTCCAATATTTGTCATCACTGACAAGAAAAGACAACATGCAGTTTTTCATAAATGTTTTGAGTTATTTTCATACTTTAAAAGTGAATATAATTTAGTTTCAATTAGCAACTAGCAAATCCAGATATTTCAACTATTCCCGAAACTTCACCCATCCCTGAAGTAAAAAACTATGAAGAGATGCCCAAGGTCCAGAAATTGTCCAGAAATTTCACATTTCTGTGGGGAAGTATAGAGAAAGGAAAACAGACATTTATTTGCTTAACACAAAGGAGAACAGAACACCTAGTAATTTACTCAAGAAGTAATAAGAAAGTTAATTTGGGCCATCCCACTGTTGCCTTCTTGGGGTGCCTAAAAGCTCTCATGGGGACT
Organism: Petroica traversi; assembly: GCA_025920805.1. NCBI lineage: Eukaryota > Metazoa > Chordata > Aves > Passeriformes > Petroicidae > Petroica > Petroica traversi. The sequence goes on along the minus strand of JAHLSL010000076.1, from coordinate 1,734,521 downwards.
CAGTAGATCGAAGTTTCAGATTAAGTGTCAATTCCCCATGGAATCACAGCATGGTAAGGGACTTTAAAGCCCATCCAGTCCCACCCCCTGCCATGGGCAGGGACAATTTCCACCAGACCAGGATGCTCCAAGCCCTGTCCAGCCTGACCTTGAACTTTCACAGGGATGGGGCAGCCACAGCTTCCCTGGGCACGCTGTGCCAGGGCCTCACCACCCTCACAGGGAACAATTTCTTCCTAAGACCTGACCTAAAGCTGCTCTCAGGACACAGCAGGACCCAGCAGGACACATCAGGCAGCATTCCCTTGGAGTGCCCCTGGGCTCAGCTCACCTGCAGCATGCTGGGCAGCACCCACTGGTACCCACTGAGGGAGAAGAGGTGGTTGAAGTGCACAGCTGTGTTGATGACTGTGGCAGCGTACTGCCTCAGCAGGGCACTGTCCTCAGGGTGCAGGATCAGGGCACCATTGAACACGTTCAGGAACAGCATGATCTCATCTCCCCATGGGAACTCGCTGGGCATGCCAAGGAACATCTCTTCCAGCAGCTTAATCCACAAGCTTTTCTGAAGGGTGTCTAGACCAAAGAGCTCTTTCCCAGCTGCAGGGGAGAAAAGCAATCAACAGCAACAGCAGTCAGCTCTGTCCACTACAGCCAGCCTCACCTCACTGCAAAGAACTATCCCACAAAATTATTTCATCCATCCTGTGTTTCTGTAAGTGCCCACTGGGCTTGAGCAAACCTCGACTGAGAGCATCAATATGAAGATGAATAATAATAAATATCACACAGTTCATTAATCTGCTGGTTAGACACTCTTCTCTTACAAAGTGGAAGATCTTAGCTTGTACATATATCATCTGCCTCGCACAGAGGCTTTGCAGATTTATGCTCAGTTTTTATGTTCCAGGTGTGCCACACATTACAGGAGACCAATGCAGAGTTACCATAATGTTTCTGAAATCGAGTGCCTTTAGGGCTGTTACATAACTTGCCAGTGCTTACCACTGTGCAACAATGGCCTATTTAACGTATTTAACATCAGGTTGGAAACTGCTTTACATTCAGAGCAAAGTTTCTGAGTGGACTCTTCCTTTATCCCTGCTGCAGAATTTGCCCAGTCTTCACTGGACGTTGATTGCGTCCTCAAAGCAGATGGCAAAGGACTTTGACCAATACTTTTAGGTAGTCTCATGCATAATTTTAATACTTAATTAAACTTATTTGGGTCCAAAGCAAGTAGCCTTGTCTGGAGAATTCTAACAGTGAAGTCCTTGCTGCTGCTGTGCTTACAAATCAACAGCTCTGTATCAGTTTCCTTAGGAAGAGATTGATCAGCTTCCAGAAAAGCTGCAAGCCTGTGTGTTTCTAAGGCAAATGAAGCACTCATTGAAACCTTCAGGGCCTTGGACAGCCCTCCAGGAAAGCTGCCAGGGGATCCTACCTTGGGGATCACTGAAGAGCGAGAACTCAGCATCAATGGCACTTCGGGGAAACGAAGGCAGGCGGAGGAGATCCTCCTGGAGCATGGACACATGAGACTGCTTGTGGGCTGGAGGGATCTTCTGCGTCAGGGAGATGAGGAACAGCACCCGCCCCACCTCCTCCAGCTTGCGGGTGAACACCTAACACAGAAAAAGACCTGTGTCAGCCTAATCCAAAAGCTCACCAGGTTCAATTCATGGCTTTCTCTGACTGGAGACTGCACTCATGGCTCAGAGGATCATGATGAAATTCACAGGGCTAGTGCTGTACCATCTTGCTAGCATTTGTGTGATCAATGCTCTCCAGCCCAGGGCTGAAAAGATGGATTGTTTGTAAAAATGGTTCTAACAACATTTTCTATTTCAGTCTTCTGGAAGACCCTAAGTGGTTGCAGAACAATTTTTGCCATGTTTTTTTTTTTTTTTCTGTAGATTAATGTGAGCTCCAAGGTGGTCAGAGAAACTCACTCCAAACTGAAAGCCATATGTTGGTATTTCCTCTCTTCAAGGTCTTAGACTATAGAATTCCAACAAGAAGTTGGAATTTCTGTCTACCTTCAGGGATGAGGCTGGCTGATGTCTGGCCATAGAAAGTATATGTATAATTGCAAAAGAAAAGCAGTCAATACAACAAAGCAGACCAGATTCTGTGTTACTGAAAAGGAGCCAGGTCTTGCTTGACTTCAGATTATCATTTCTGGTTTACACCAATTGGGAAACCGAATTCCATTCTACCAGCCTCCTTTGAACTTGTGACTGGTAGCACTAGCCATAGGACTAGAACAGATATTCTATTTCTGTTTTGATGCTAACAGTAACCATTAAGGCAGAGTGATATTTAGTTCCAGAAGTAACTGTCTTTGGAAGCAGTTTTGAGACAGCAAGTAGCTGCTGGGATGAAGCCAAACCCAAAACTTGAAGCATGTGGTTTCATGTGTGACAAATATCAGCTTCATGTGTCCTGCCTTGCTGTGACCTTGACGTGAAGTGCACTCAGCTCAGAATTGGGTGCTTAATCAATCAACAAGAAAGAAAGTACTTTTCCATGGATTGCTGCTCCGTGAGTGGTTACTACAGTGTTGTTACTACAGTGTTGTTTTCTCTGCTGAAGCTGGATGTTTTCCAGCAACATCTTGCATGGCTACAGAGAGGCTAGCAAATGTGTGATACAAGTTTTATTTTAGAAATATTTTGGGCTTTAAGTACTCTAAATATAAAAATGTGGAAAGCAAACTAATGCCCTGACAAAAATGGGAAACCCATTTAAATATTTTTGGATCATGCAGGGTGTGTTAAACTAATTTATTTGTGGGACATCTCCTAGAACCAGAGTAATTTCTGTTAGAGAAGCAACCAAGTTGATCCCAAGTAATTTCAGATTTTTATTGACTTTCTACTGACAGACGCAGCATACAAAATATTGTCCTATTCTGTACCATACACATATGAGATGGCATTGACCATATTTTCCATTATTTTAGCCGCTAGTATCTCTTAACCAGCTTTTTAGCTGCCTTTTATAATCACTCCTGATGATATTTTCCTACTCTCAGTATGAACACAACTACAATAGCTGTTTTCTGGCTACAAAAATACAACTGCTAATACCAAATGCATAATGTTTAACCACATTCCCACACATCCTTTTTTAAAATTTTCTGCTTATTAGCATCCTCTGCAGATAAAGTTACAGCAATTTTCTCTAAACACTTAGCTCTTTGCTTCTGAGACAATTCTTGTTAAAGAAAGGAATAAACAAAGCTGAGGCAACTGAAGCTCTTCTGGCCAAGTATAAAAGAATGCAAAATGATCTACCTAAAGGAACCTGGCTGGACAGAGAGGGGGAGGAGGAAATTCACATCCCACTCTTTAATTTCCCTGAAATCATGAACAGAATATGTGGTCCAAGGCAGACTTCACATTGATTGCTACTTCTCCAGCAAAGCTCCTGATCTGCATGCAGCATGAGGAAAAGCCTTTAAAAGGAAAAAAAAAATATTTCTTCTCAGGGTTTGTTTCTGGGAAGAGGTGTTTGGTGACAGTAAGATACCTGTTTCTGAATGAGCTCTTGACCCTTTTCTGGATGCATCTGCACCAGGTTGAGCTGGGGAGAAACTGACCTTCGGAAAGGATAAATATCACGAACATAGGTCTGCCAGGAAAGGAAAAAAAAGTATTTTAAACAAAGGTAATCACTATGGCATAACTCAGCAGAATGGAAAAAAGGGCCCTTTAGCCCTTTCTGAAAGGCAGGTGCTTTCAGACAGTGACAGACATTGTGAAAGAGCACAAACAGAAGAGAAATTTGATATTTTCTAAGAAAACCACACATTCTTGTCTTCTGCCTCTTCCCTCTTCTCTCAAATTTCAGTGTTTCACACACAACTAAAGATGTGATGCCCACAGACAGAACTCTATTTATAGGGTGCTTGTTCTCCTTTAGATAATCCTGATGTTTAAAAAGTAGCAGATGAAAAGTCATAAGAACAAAGTCACATGGACCTGATTTTTGCCTTACCTTGTTGTAATGAATGAGATTCCAACGCTTATCCATTAAAAAATAATGAGAAGACTGAGTTTCAGGTATATTAAAAAACTCCAAACACTCCTGAAAAGAAAGAAATCAAAATATCCTGTTACTTTTTAGTTGTTTTGTACAAATACCACCAAAGAAGAATATCTATCTACTAATCTATAAAGGCATTCACATGCATGCCTCAATCAGACTGGCACATTGTTCTAGCTTTAAATATTTATTTCTCTTTTAAAGCATTAAGTACCTGTGTATGTTTGTGATAATCAGGACATGCTGACATCACAGTCCTGAAGAATGGTGTTATTTATCTCTATGTCTTCATATCACACCTATTTGTCTGACTATTTGTATGAGCCATCTGGGCCTGGGTATTTATCAAGACTTAGTTATAGGTGATATGCAGAGACACTGAAGTTCTGACCCTTCAAAACACTGAGATGTGGTCCCCAGTAAAATTTAACATAGACAAACTGAAGGCTTTTACAAATCTGTTTCCTATGTGGCTCAATTGAAACCATCCAGGAATTTGTTGGCAGAAAGGGGAAGTGACCGCATAGCTCCTGGATCCCAAAATATTGTTGTGGCTACAAAACCATCATTTTCACTCTGATCTTGATCAGTCTGTTGTCTCTAGTGTTGATAAAACCTAACATTAAAATGATTTGTGTATTTATCAAAAGCATACAGCAAATACCCAACAAGCTGCAGTGTCTCCAAATGTAGTTGCATTTGTGAGGTTTGGGCTTTCTGTGAGTTCGCAGCATTTCTATTATCCTTAAACCTGGAATCCTGTTTATTGCAACCCAGCTCCCCTCACAGGGACACAGACATGCCTGTGAGCAGAATTTCTCTCCTGACACTGGAACAGGATGATCAGACAGAATGGATTGCTGACATACAGGTATGGCAGGTAAATGTAGGCAGTTTGTCCAGCTCGAAAAGTCACTCCTACCTTCAGAAGAGCCTCAAACTGTGTATCCTCGTGGACTGGTAACTGCGTTGGGATGTCACACTCATTCTGTCCATGCACAACAAGGGTTTTTGTGCCTAGAGGAAGAAAAGTTATTGCATTCTCCCTGGCCTCTTTAATTAACTCAATTTCAAGAGACTGCCCATGGAGAAAGTGTGGTACTTGACATTCATTGCTGGACAGGCAGACAGACTAGGCAAGTCCTGTCTGGAACCATTAAGTAGTGTTAACATATTCTCACACTTCCTCAGTTTAATGAGAAATGGATCTGCTCTTAGAGGATGAGCTGACTTTAGCAGCAACTACCAACTCAGAGGAAGAAACTCATGCAAAATTCAAACCTGTTTGTCAGCAAGATATCTCTTGTCTGACTCATGATCCCCATGTCTGAATGGTAGAGTTTTACAGTGATGCTCCTGCCAACCTTTCACAGCCCAAATGGCACAAAGCTCTGGGTAAAACAGTGTTCTAATTCACTTCCTCTTTGCTTCTTCTAGAGCTCTTAAAGTGGTTTATTGAATCTCAAGGAATCAGTAGTAGAATTTACTGACTGAATACTCAGCTGAAGGAAAACTACCTTAAAATATGCGGCCATTTGTAACAGGTCTTTTTCTGATTCAGTTCTGATGCATCTTCTTTTTGGTAGCGTGGGCCATAAACTTTGAAGTGAAGGAGATTTAAAGATTTATTTCTTATACCTGGCATTGAGGCAGTCACCAGCAGCTTCACTTCACACTGCTCCTTCTTCATGGTCTGTTTGAGATCCTTGAAAAAGAGTCCTTCAACATAACCCACCACTTCCCAAAGGAAGGTAAGAGTGGCAGAAATGGCATCCATGCCCCATTCACATGGAGTCCGTACAAAATACATGATCAATCCTACCTGCAGGTAATAAGTAAGAGGAATATCAGGTTGTACACATTCTTTTAACTGTGCAGAGTATTGTATAAACACAGAGTAACAGTATTGTTCTACCTTTCTTCATTCAGAGGGATAAACTCATTAAACTTTCATCCTGAAATTTTAGATTTACTAAAGAACAATATGTACAATATGCCTGTACCAGTCTTCCTTTTTCTAGAGATCATGAGGACTGGGGTCAATCCAGTGCTGCCATGTAGACAACTCACAAACAACAGAAGGCTCTCTGGAGAATCATACACTTTGTCTGCATCACCTCCTAACTACAACGTTTGTCCACAATTTTGAAAGAAGCTTGCTAGGTTTGCCCCAGGACTGCCTATCAGCAAAGCACTTTCTGAAACCTAATTAAGTTAAATAATTAAAGGTTTCTGGTGCTGGGACCCTTCTAATTGTCTTCAACTCATTGGCTGATGTTTAGTTCAGAAGTCCATGACAGGTTGCTTAGTGGTTTAATAAAAAGTAAAAGGTTCCTTTTCCTCTCCCCAGAGGCCAGAAAGACTGGTGTAAGCCTGGTGATTTGCACTCACAACGAGGAGCAAGGATGAGCTATATAAGGAAAATTAAGTACATTTATTGCACACATGAAGGTAGAGGAGAGATTCTGAGCCACACAGGCTACTCACCAAATAGTTAAAGAGGATATGAGATGTCTGGGCAGGAAAGTCTCCAATGTTCAACAAAAGTTTCCTTAGCATATACATCAGCTCATCCTGGAAGAAAAGCAAAACTTTTTTCTTTCTGCCAAAAAATGAAGAACAGATTTCTCCCTTTTCTCCCTTCCTGCTTTGTTTCTACCAATTTTTTCCATAGTCCCTTTTTCAGCTTTGTCTCTCAGCCCATGAAGTAAAACTATACCCCTGTTACTGCTCCCACATATTGCAAAATAAGGCCCAGAGCACAGCACCCAAGCCATTGTCTTTATAATTTTATTTCAGAGAGGCCAGTACCTCCTGTTGCAATTTGTACTGACTGTAACATCCTGATTGTGCACTCCTGTCCCTGTGATTATCTCTGTGATGATAACCCATATGATTTGTAAAATCTAGTTCATCACACCTCACTAGCTGTGGCTGGGTGGGAGGTGTGGATAGAACATAACTTCCCTTCTTTTGGAGATTGCCTACCTTAAATGTAGACTAAGACATTTCTCATGGTGGGAAGGGGTTATAGAAGAGACAGAATCTCACTGTCAGCTGAAGAGAGACAGATGGTATCACAAATGTCTTCTATGGCCCTCATCCTCTCACCCCACAGCAGATTTGAGCCAGTGTTGTAGGCACAGATATGCAGAGGACAATCCATGCCAGTGACACACCTGGTGATAGCTTCTAGGAAATACTTGTTCTCTGTGCTCTGTACTTGTGGTTATAGTAGGCCTATGAAGAGATGGTGAAATAGCAGAGGCTCAGAGGCCTCTGAGGCTGGAGAGATTACAGTGCTCTTCTCAAAGGCACTGAACAAACAACCTCTCTGATCAGAGACATTGTGGATGCCCTACCCCTGGAAGTGTTTCAGGATAGATTCAAAGGGGGTTTGAAAAGTCTGCTGTAGTAGAAGGTATCTCTGCCTGTGGTGAGGGGCTGGAAGGATGTGATATTTAAGGTCCCTTCCAACCCAAACAATTCTATGAAACAGACATGACCTTCTGAACTTAAATAAAAGCTTTGAGGACAATGGCTGAGAAATCTCAGGAATCCCCCTTATTATTCCTGCCTGCTCAATGAACACCTGCTTGATCAAGGAATAAAAAGGCAGCCTTTCCTGACATTCCTCAGGTTTAACAGTCATTTTAGAGTCAGTTCTTAGGTAGTGGCTTGAAAGCTGAGGCCAGTGAGACTACTGATATCATACAGCAAATATGCAGAGAAAGTGACATGGATGGTCTCCCTGCCTTCTACACGGTCAGAACCAGTATGCTTTTCTTCCATACATCTCAGCCATGCACTTGGAAGCAGTCTAATAAGCCATAGAAGCTTTAATCTTTCAGAGAACCTGAACAGAGTGGCATGAGTGAAGGCAATACTGCCCATGCCACGATCACTAAGCAGCCACTCAAAGCCTGGCTTGGAGCAAGTTAGAGCCTTAGTGGTGATAAATCAGCTGTGTCCTGTTTACATCAGTGGACAAAGATTGAAGCCAAATGATGACACGCTGCATTGTAACAGCAAATTATGTTCCCCAGTGATGTGCACAAAGTGCCTCAGCTGGCAGCTGTGCTCCCCTCTCTAAGGAGCTCCTACAGCTGCTGGGGAGAGGCAGAGGGTACCTGTCGATTGCTGATTGTGAGCTTCTCGAGGAAGTGGCGCAGAACTGTAGAGGGGTCTTCAATCAAGCAGTTCCACAGGACCTGCTGAGCAACAGCACTTACTGTAAGAGAGAAAGGAAACCACGTCAGAACCGTCTCTGTGAAAAGCCATGAACTGTTATATTTAAACAAAACATTCCCAGTCTACTAAAGTCATACTTTATACTGAAACACCCAGGACCCCATTTGATGCACTGGAATTCCTGGTAACCAGTGCAGTGATTCCATTAATAATAATCACAGATCTAATATTTGGACCTTCCCTAACTAGTGATATGACAGGAAGCATTTCATGACTGTTAAAGAATAATAAAGAAATAACTGTTTGGTTTCATAACCCCAGAGGGACAAAATCCAGGAACTGAGAGATATAAATGCATATAAGGAAATGTATTGTTAATTTACAAAGACATCATAGATCCTAACCAAAATGTTCAAGGTGTGTATAGGTGGCTTTCTGTTTGTTGTAGAATCAAAAAAATGTGAGTGGGAATAGATCTCCAGAGGTCTTTAGTCCAAGCTCTGCTTGGAGCAGGATTCTCACCTACATCACATGTTAACCATAATTATGACTAGCCTGGGCTCAATAACTCCTGTGCATGAAGAATCAACAGGAATTATGCTCCTGGTAATTAACTTCCTTCCCAGTTTTTAAACTGACTTTTCCAAGTTGTAAACTCTAAGTGAGTGTTCTTCTAACTCTTTATTTCCTTTGAATCTCACCAAACAAGCCCAGCTTCTACAACCACTCCTCAAAGAATACTTGTGTTAGGCCTCCTACCATCCCTGTATCCCCACACAAGACTTTTTTCAGTTCTCACTATTTCTTTTGAATTAGGGGCTTTTTTAGGGTCCTGAAAGGCCAAAGCCCCTCAAAGCCAAACACAAGTGATGGAGAAAATAAAAAGGAAAAACCCTACCAAGATACATTTCTCTTGTAAAGCTACATTCAAATAGTTTTGAAACTAGTTCTGCCAATCCCTTGAAGTTTAATCAAGGTCAATACCAGCTACTCCATCCTCCCGGACTTCTCCATCTTCCATCAAATGGACAATGGGGAGCACTGCTGCACAAATGCACGCTGGAAACACAGCCTGAGGTGGCTGGGGCACATGATGGTTTGGAGTGTGCTCCGTAGTGTGTTCCTCATCTGGAGCAGTAAGAAGAAGAGAAGAGGAGTCAGGGAATACACTGACTGTGCTACGATCCCAGCAGGTTAGATAAACATTTATGTTAGTGGCTCTTCACACAGAACAAGGATCAGAACACTGTTCACTGCGCAAGCATGACAGGTTTACTGCTTTCTCCAAGCAGAAATGGAGATTCCAGCTCATTTCTTGATCAAGAATTTTCGCTGTAAATATGTAATTTTTCAATTTACATTTATTTTCTTGTAGGCAACCCAGTTCCTTTTGATAAAATGCCTTTTTCCAGCTACAGTGCTCCCTGTGGTACTACTCTCCAAACAGAACATGAGACACAAGAGAAAGCATTGTGACAGCAGGGTGAATAAAACAATGAAGGGCAGTAACTTCTTATAAAGTGGCTCAAGCTCGGGAATATATTTGGCAAAAGGAAACACCAGAGCTTTATGGGTCAACAGGAAAGGCTTCCAGTGAATGAAATCCTAAGAGGAAAGACTCCAAAGTGAAGTCACCCACCTTCTGCACTGACTGCTGAGCGCACTGACCACACAGAGCCACGGCGGAAAGAATAGTTCCTGTGAGAAGTGCTGGAGGTGCAGGACGGGCTCACAGACAGACGACGGGAGGCCAGGTTGGCAACTTCTTCTACTGACAAAGAGAACATGAAATGTCAATCCAGATCCAGCCGACAGATTTTAGGGATTTTTTTTTTTTTTGAAGGACAGCAATTACAACCAAATCAGAACACTAAAAAGTCAAGTCAGATAACACTCAAAAGGCACAATTTAAAAGCTGTAAAGGTCAGTCAGATAGATAATTTGCTCATGTTTTGGGAAACAGCAGAACATTGGTCCATAAAAGTATTCAGTGCCGTGGTGCATCATATTGTGAGAGAGCTGTTGCCATACTTCCTTTCATCTACTCCCTGTTAACTATCAGTGTTGCTGGTGCTTAGTTTCACTTGAGAACCAGGATTTCTGCTCACAGATTTTCCAGTGTATGCTTAGATCTCATCAACCCTCTACTCACCTAATGGCACATACCTTGGAATGCCTTTAATGAAGTCTTTGAGCTCTGCTAGCCTGAGCCAGTAAAACTCCTCACCCACAGATTAAGCTTATTGGGACTCGTGTCATGTAACTTTGGCTGTCTGAAAGTTTGGCACTGAGCTTGACCTGGTCATCTGGGCTCCCCCACTATTCACCACAAAGGTAGAAAACCCCAGAGTCAACTCAGTGTATCTCAGGTTCCATTTCTTAAGACAGATGCTGCCAAAGAGCAATTCCTCCCACCCTTTTATTATTAAAGAGTTAAAGCTAGGAAAAGACGGATTTCATTCCTGGTGTTGCATATTCTCTTGTGTTAACTCCTGCAAGAAACTAGGAGCTTTGAGATGTTAAATGCTAGCAAGTTCCACTGAAGCTGGGGCAGATGGGGTTAGTGTTTTTATCACCTAGTGAGAACTCAATATATCTGAGGTTTTGTCTCTTTTTTTGCACTAATTTTCAAATGTACTTTTTCTTGGTGACTTGGACCCTTCAACAAATGGACATGGTTGGGACCTTCCTAGTACTAAAAATTATCAATTTTCCTGGACATCACTGCCCTAAGCAGTGCTTCATGTTTGTGGGAAATACTCCCAAGTTCCTGGAATGCAGTTCCTGGTCCCAGAGCACACCTTCTTCTTCCTGCTCAGAGCTTGGTGTACAGGATGGCTCGTAGCAGGCCTCCTGAGTGATGGGAATGGCAGTGATAAGACTGGCTTCCCGGCCTAGGCGTTTCTTCTCTTCCTCCTGCTGCAGGTTCTTCAGGATGTGCTCAGCTCGCTGATGGGAACGTGACACAGCTCGGGCAGAAAACGACTTCTGTTGGGAGGAAGAGAAAAGAAACACTGCCTGAAGCTGTTAAGATGCACACAGATTTTCTGATAGAGGCTTCACCTCAGTGACACTCAGCAACTCAGTTTCCATGAATAAATCAGACTAGTGCCAGCTGAACAGAGATTCACCAGGAGACTTACTGGTGATAAGCCTACAATAAGCTTTGGTGCAAACTTCTCCCAGGAGACACCATATGAACCAGTGCAGACAAAATCATCTCTCAGGCAGTTCTGTTGAAAAAATCTTCTCTTGGAGAGAGAGCAGCCGTGTTCTCCTAAGATCTAAGTTAGTGTATCTCACAGGGATATGAGGTACAGTACAGCACCTCAGTGAACAAATAGAAAACCTTGATGACCATATGGAAAACTCTGTGTCTCCTACACAGACTATTCTAGATTTTTTCCCAGCTGGGAAAGACAATCTCAGAGGTTAATCTACATCTTTAGGCTTAACTTACCACATACCTCTTTAGAGAAAAAACAGTGCTTACTCTCAGGATGCCTGCTTACCGACTGATCTTCATTTATAGGATCCTGCACACTCCCGCTGCACTGAGGGACCCAGGGAGGGTCAAACATTGGCACAGATGGCATCCCCAGCACAGGAGAAGGCAGAGTGAAATTTATACTTGGAGGAGGAATCTAAACAAAACCATGAAAGACATTTTGTTACGGCAAACTATAATTGTCAGTATTGTTAATTAAACATGAGCACAAATACCCAAGACATAAATCAACTCTGCCAGTTTTTCCCACCTCCACATCTCACTGGATGATAACACCTTGTATAACACACGTTCTCTGATATACCTCCTGACCTGAGTCCCCATTTTATTCTCCCCATTTTATACAGGACTTCTTCATATCACCTCCCCCATTAGTGAGACTTTCAGAATAATTTTTTTCCCTAAACAGAGTTTCAGGAAATTTCATGACAGTTTGTCATTACACATCTATCCCTCAAGGCAAGCTGTAAATGTCATCATTAAGCTTCATGTGTCTTATTTACCTTGAATATCTGCTGTGCTCCCTCTTCCATCCTTGGCCACACTTGATATCTGAACCTCCAGAGTGTGTGAAATTTAAGAATGGCATTCAGTCTTTGCACCGTTTCCGGGTGATGAAATTCAGACATCAGCATGTCAGAAACAGCCTCTGGCACTTTCACAGCACACAGCAGAAACATGGCAGCTGCAGGGAGAGAACATCTGATTACCTGTGTTTCTCAATAATGTGCAAAAATTATTTGGCAAAGAAAAACCACAGATGTACAAACCTGCACCAAAAGAACCCCCATCTTGGCTCCATAAATAGGCTCACCAATCTACCAGGCCTAGAGAAAACTGCATTGCTTCATGAACATGCACATGTGATTCAACCTTTTGGAGCCACACAGCATTAGAGCTGAAGCTTGCAAATTCTTCTCGAAAACCTGCTTTTTAAAATAAAGTACACCTTTGATCTTCTCAGCCACGCCTTGTTTAAAATAAGAATATCTCTTGAAGTAAAGGGACTAATTGACTTTGGCTTTCAAAGGTTCCACTTCCAAAGGATTTCTGGATTGATTAATCAGGGCTGATTTAACAGAAGCTACAGAAGCCATCTGGCTATTTTCATGGGTAAAACCAGTTCTTAGTTAAGTGGGCTCCAAGCAATGATCCCAATCTGGCTCCAAGAGAAGACAAAGGATCAGGCAAAACAGCATAATGGAAGCTGTGGCAGGACACTCCCCCTGTCATGGAAAAGCTTATCTGGTCTGTCCACCATCTGGTGCATGGCTCTGGACATTCCTTCCCCCACCCCGTGAAGTAATGAGATGACTCAGGCCAGACAAAGGTCAAACAAGTGAGTTACCTCTGCTGCCAGGAGAGGAATTCCAAATAAACAGCTGCGTGTAAAACCAGATGTGAGGAAATAAACTAGAAATTCCTGACTGGAAGACAATCTATAAAAGCTACACAAATTTCGACAGAGACAGAAGTCTCCTCCACTCTCCCTGAACACATATAGGGGATCTCTCCCATGAGGTCAGATGTGACTTCGTGGATACTTTCTCTGGGAACTGAGAGGAAAGATTCTATGTGGCCCCCATTATCAATTTGGTAGTAAGTACATTGGATTGTAAGCTGCACTGTTTCTTTGCTAGCTGTAATATAGGTATCTGTTATGCACTGTATGCTATCTACTAGTAGTCCTTTTTTTTATTATTCCTTTGTAGTAAATAGTCTGTTCAAAATCTCATGCCTGTTAATTTTGTGTCTATTAAATAAATAATTCATTTCGTAACAGACCTAATTAAAGAACTTGCAAACAAGAGTGGGTTTTGGGGCGCTGGCCACCACAATAAAGCTACTGCCTGCTGCCAGAGGCCTGGGCAAAAGGCAGAGACTTATCTAAGCTCCCATCTTCATTCATAACAGTAGCTGAGCTAACCCATAGTTGGTTCAATGGATCATATTTTAATATAAACAGGCCTAATTAATATAAATATATTATTTAAAATACAGACTGATGGAGGCCAATCAATGCAGATGGCATCTGAGGGGCACTGCAGGAGACAAAAGGAGAGGGATTTGTGTTGCTGTGGGAGTTCAGTGATGTTAGGGAATCCATGGCTTCTTTGACCAGTAGCTTACCACAGAGCACTGGAGACAATTTCTCTAGATTTGGTGGCTGTTCCTCCACAGTAGCAAGAAGACATCTGCCATTGTGTTTTCTTCAATGTTACTCAGCACGTGCCAGGCTCCAGAGCAGTGCTCATGGGAGGCAGTGGGACCATTTCAGGAAAACAAGGCTACTCTGTGCCTGGGCTCCTGCTGCTGCTCAAAATCTGTGGGGACCTTGAAGTTTCACCAGCTCAGAGAACCTCCTACTCTCTAATCTTCTCAATCCATTACAAGCCTCAGTAGGATTGATGTAAAAGTGTGAGTTCATGCTGATGCTACCAAAAGCAGAGAGAGAGCCTTGGGAGAGGTCAGCAGATGGTGCTGCAGTACATTAAGAAGGCATTCTTTTCATCCAGCTTCTGTATAGCAGCTGGGTTTTTTTCAGGGTTTGACCTTGATGAACGCAATTTATGCTTGGGCTGTATTCACTTGCTAGTAAAAAAAAGCTACTACAGACCCTCAAGTGGATTTTAATCCTCCCTTCAGGAAAGGGAGAAGAAGGAAGATGTATTTCAGTGGTTGATTTGGAGGAGCAGCCTGCAGGCACTCCTCGGGAAGAGCAACAAAGCTTTGTCCCATTCCCTGTGACCCATGCAAATTTTTTATTAGAAGCATAGAATCATTAAGATTGAAAAGGACCTCTAAAATCATAGCATTAAAAAAGTATCCAAAATTATTCACTCAGAAAGGGACTTGAAGGGGGGAAAGGAGTACTGCATCAGGCAGATTATTTCTCTTTATTTTGCTCCTTTCTCTTTCTGTCTACACATTTGACCTGGGAAAGGCAAAGGTTAGAGGGAGAGCACAGAAAGACCTGTGAGATGAAGTGGTCTGTGCACTTGTGGAGTAGATGGAAGTGAGAGAAACCCAAAAAACATGAGAAAGGTGGGGGGGCGGTGTATCAAACTCCAGGGCAGAATTCACTGCTAGCTGAGGAATGTAAAGGCCTGGTGTACTGGATTGAAATGTGATGGAAAGTGGAGTGATGTTTGAGAATCACTTCAAAACCCTTGCATTGTTAACAGCTTTTGATAAAAATATCTGTAACTTAATCTTCAGTGAAAAAACACTTGAGACTGCCCTGATAAGTACGCAAATCTTGCAGAGGAGGAAATCTTTCAGCCATTTCCTTGCATGATGGGGGAGGAGAAACAGAATTTGAATATTGTAGGGGATTGGTTTACAAACAAATTCAATTAATTTACATTTTATTTAAGTAAACTTTGTATTGTGTGTGAAGGATGTTCACAGTTTCTAATGCTGTGGCTCATGATTTCTGTTCATCTCACATTAGCACACACTGACCAGGAATGTTTGAACAGGACAGTAAGACTAGAGAGAACCTCCCAGGTAACATCATCAAATCGTTTTCACAAACTCTTAAACCAAAGAGCTTTTGCTTTCTTTTCTGGTGGTTAGAAATCTGTTTTCCACATGAAAGAAGTCATAAGAAGTGACTCATCTTCATTCTACTCCAACAAATTATTCTTAAATATTTAATGAATAATATTTATTTAAATAATAATTAAATAATCCTTTCTCTTGGTCTGGCCTTCTGTCATTGAGGAGAGTAAAGACATCCCCTCTCAGTCATCATCTGATTCCATTAAATAAATATCTTTATCATATAGGCTCTTCATTGTTCCTGCTGTCCTAACAGCATCAGTTACAAATAAATATCTTACTTCAGTAAGATATTATTTACTTCAGACCAAAATTGTGCATTGAAAGTGCTGTGTTCTAGGTAATTGTGTGTGGTACTTCACAACAGAATTAATACTTTGAATCACTAATTCACAGCTGGTCATTAGGTCAGTCATCTTTTGGCCAAGGGATAAACTCTGAACCTAGATCATTTCCATGGGAGAAGATCCAAGCTCACAGCAGAAAAATTATTGTTATTACTTTGCAACAACATAATTTTGTATTTTATAGTAATAAATTTCATCTTATGTGCAGAATTTCAAAGTACTATTTTCACAGGTATATGATGTCCTAATCATCTGTCTTAAATATGCCTTTCAACTATGTGCCATCAGCACTTGTCTGTACACTTTAAAACCAAGTGGAAATGGAACATTTAGATAGTACCATACAATAACAGTACTTAATGAGCAATGCTGCTGTCTCCATGCAGCATGAGAATTTTCCTTTCAGCTTAACAGGAGCTATGACAATCTCACTCTCATTCCCTGTCTCAGTTTTTGTGTAAGCTCTCAACTGGTAATAACATTTCCATAAGGCAACATACAGAACGCTTTAGCAGACTCTGGAAAGACTGAAACACTATGTTTCCTCTGCCTACAAACCCAATTGAATACAAATCCTAATTTTGATATTCTCCAAATGTCCACCACATCCAGAGCCTCTCAAAGAGAGTGCCCTCCTGATCCTTCTGATCCCCTCTTTTCCACAGAGCACACAAAGGTCTATGAAAACCAGAGCCCTCAAGAAACCCTTGGTGGTATTCAGATTCCTCCACTACAAAACTGCAAAGTCCTGTGCTGGACTGTGAGTTGTGCAGCCACAGCAGCCATCCTGAGTGGTTTGGTTCTCTTACCTGCTGCTCCAGCCATGTGCTCATCCACACTGAGCAGGAGCTCCCACGCTGCTGGCTGGATGTCCCCGTACATCTCCTCTGTGAGGATAGGAGCTGCCTTGATCAGCAGAGACAGAGGAGCAGGGGAGAGACTCATCACCTGCAAGAAACCAAGCCATGCCTAAGGGCTGAGATGTGCAAGCCATCCACAGGGAAGAGCACACTCAGTAATTTCACCCTGGTTTTGGTCTGCAAATTACCCACCAATAACCTCTAGGTTGATCCATTTTGGAAAGTGCTCCCTAGAGGGATGTGGCTTTCAGCCTACACTAAAAAGGCAGTGGTTCCAAGCTAGTTCCTAGAGTCTTACTTGTCTCTCACATCACCAAAACACCAAAAAAGAGGACAGAAGGAAAGCCAAAATTTCTCAAAGTAGTGTCAAACAGCAATACAGGTCCATTAAAATCTCTCTAAGAACAGGCTTATGAAGAGCCTGTTGCTTCTTCTGGAACCTAGAACAAGTAAGAACAAAGAGAACTAATACTACAAATGGCAGGTTGCAGTTAAGCATATCTGTGAATTCTTTGGGTTTTTTGTATCCCCAGCTTTGGTGCATATGTCACTATGGAAAGCCAGAGATGCAGAATGTGATTTAATGGAGCTAAATGTTTAAAGGATTCTTTGACTACGTTTCCTTAAGGGGTTTAAATTTATTATTACTCAGATGGGGAAAGATGTAGGGCTGAACTGACTGATATTCAGGAACAGTTCTTCACATGGGCTTGGAGATCCGTATATATTTTCCCTCTTGTTGTATTTTAACCTGGCACCTATATATCTGCATCCTTAACCTGCATATGGCCTGATCAGTACCTGATTCCTGATGTATTTTAGCATTCCAGAGTCCTTCTTCCCTTCCAAGTTGGTATCGATCACTCTCTTTTTAAGAGAAGGAGTTCTCAAGCATGACTTGTCTGAGCACTGGAAGGAAATAAAAAGAAAGTGGAGTTCACATTTTTATTTCTCAAAATGTGGAAAAAGAGACTATGTACAAGAGGAATTTTCCATATACCAGAAACCATCTAGTACCAGCTGTAGTACAAAGCCTTCTTTGCTGGTAACAGGCCTAGTATCAGTGAGACAACACATCCAGTTTTCTTCTATTTTTAACAATGCTTTTCCCAATAAAATCTAAAGGCAGAAGACAGTAAGCCAAATGAAGAATGTGAATATTCTCTGTGTAATCTTAACCGGTGGCAGACCCATGTATTTAGTTAAGCAGGTTAGAGGCAAAAAGTCTACAGCTTCCCTCTAAAAAATTGCCAGTGGAAGTGTTCAGTGTACAGAATGACTCCTATCACAGAATCTTAGAATCACTGATATGAGAAAAGACCTCCAAGATCATCAAGTCCAACCAGTAGTCCAATGCTGCTAAGTCCACCACTAAACCATGTCCCCAAGAGCCACACTCTTACATTTCTTAAAGCCCTCCAGGGATGGTGACTTCACTGCCTCACTGGGCTGAACAAACTTTTCAGAGAAGAAGTTTTTCCTAATATTCAATCTAAACCTCCCCTGGTGCTACTTGAGGCCATTTCCTCTCAATCATGTCTCTTGTCTCCTGGAAGCAAAGTTCAACATCCACCTGGCTGCACCATCCTGTCAGAGATCTGTGGAGATGGAGAAAGTCCCCCCGAGCCTCCTTTTCTCCAGGCTGAGCTCTCCCAACTCCCTCCGCTACTCCTGGTGCTCCAACCCCTTCCTCTTCTCTGGTCCCTTCTCTGGACACCCTTCCATGTCTTTCTTGGATTATGAAAAAAGCAAAGATTGTCAATTGCTCTTTGAAAGTGAGGTCTGTGCAAACACCCTGTATGTGTTTTCAGGAAACCTAACTGCCTCCCAAATTCTTTTTTCCTGCTGTTTCTTAAATGTTTTGATGGTTTGAGGTATGATGAAATGCACATCTCTGTTTTGCAATTCAAAGCTGGAGATGAAAAAAGACACAGAAATGCACAGTTCTTTTGCTACCTTTCATGAAACATACCAGATACTCATCTCTTGCCTCCCTTCTGCAGAGGAAATTACTGCCACTCTTTCTAAATAGCCCATGCTACACTGTGCTAGGGGAAAAATGTGGGGTTTATAGTTTTCAGGAAAGTGGAAACATTAGCTTCTGTTTCACCTGCTCTGTGCTTTCTTCCATATCCTTCAATTTTCTAACTTGACAGGAAACAAACAATCTCCTGGCTGTTGAGAAAACATCATGAATTTTTCTCCTTCATATGCCACTGCCAAGGATGATAGCCTCTTTACCCAGCTGAAAGCTTCATGGCAGTTTCATGAACACTTTTGATTCAATGTTACTGCAAAGTAGTTGAATGGCTCTCCCATTACAATTATTCAGAGTAACTGTAGTCTGTCTGCTGTGATTTAACTGTTGATATGATTCAGTTGGTGCCTGGTTGGGCACTTTCATGAAAGCAGAAATGTATTTCCACTTAAGTTTAAAGTATGCTTTAACATATAAAACGGCACAAAGTTGTCTGAGTATTCTGCTGAAATGGTCATTAAAAGGAGACAAACATTAATGTACACAGTTCTTGGAACAGCTGAGAGCTCAGACCTAAAAGAAAGAAATAACACAAGATTTTACAAGAACTTCAAGAGTGACTGTTACTAACAGACAAGAAAAAACATGCACAAAGAGAGACAGAATCCACAGGGTGGTAAGGAGAGGCTACAAAAGAAAACTTAAATTGAAGTCAGGTTATAATTTAAAAGACCTTTACAGCAATAAGATTCATCCCAATCAATACAGATTACATTCCTTATATAATGCTGAATGACTTAATTGCTGGGGTTTCTTACAGCAAAGCTAAGCTTAGGAAAAGCTGTATTCATTTTGACATGAAAGAACTGTATGAGTACATTACACAGCTTTCAAAGGCAAATATTACATGCCCGGACAAATCCTAAAACATTCTGCTCTTTCCATTTACTCACTTCCTTTTGCTTTTTGCCTCTTGCCACATTGTTCAATGTGCTGTTTTCTCTCAGGGAGTCCACTGTGTCTCCATAGAGCAGCTTGATGGCCCGGACAAGGCGAGCACAGGACCGGCTGTGATGGAGGTAGCAGTGGGGGTGACAGTAGTCAATGTGCGTACAAATAAAACTTTGCTGGTTGCACAACAGGACCATAACCTGGGAATTAAAAAAGGAAATAGTTACCTATAGAAAAGAGGGTAACACAAGTAGTGGTTGGGACAGTCAAGCTAACTCTTCCTCGGCCTAGCTAGGGAGGTGTGAAGCTCAACACAGCTTTAAAAAGGTAAGTGTGTCTGTGGAGATCATACTTACAAGGGGCTTGCAAACTAGCTGGGCATGGCTAAAGAAACACTAGAGCTCAAAAAGCAAAGAAGCAGAGCTGCTATAGATGTGTATATTTGGCTGGTGGCAAGGTTAAGGCTGAGGAAAATAGCACCCTCTCAGTTGGCAGGAAAGCTATTGTATCACCACTCTAAGGTGAGAGCTTGGACTGGAAACTGTCAACCAGCCAATTGCCATTGAAGCTGAGAACTCACCATGTTTGGGGGTTAGTTTCCTTCAAGGGGTGCAAAGGGAGATACTCAGTATACTCTCAAGTAGAAATAAGCTGTGTCAGTTGCTCTGCATATGCTTCCCTCACTGTCACTGGGTAGACTCATCCAGCCCAGATCTGTGGTTGCTATTTCTACTAGTGTTGCCATATGGCAGCAAGGTGTAGTAAAAGTTATCTAAAAATCAGGTAAATATTTTGGAATTTAGTTATTCTGAGCCCTGATTTGCTGCAGAAACACTGGTATTAGTCCCTAAGCTACTTTATTAATCTACACTTGAGTGACCGCTCTCTGGTGTAACTCAGATGGTTTCTTGCCAGAGGAGCAAAGCTCAGCCCAGCAGCTCTTTGTACATTGATCTTCATGTTGCACACAAACCCAGCCTCTTATTAGCACTCTGAGGACAACACACAGGCATCTCCAAGCCATTCTCACTGTAGGTCTTAAGAGGACTTTATAAGTATTTCTCTTCCCCCACAACTCACTGCAGAAGTACACAGAACTACCAAAAGACGGTATCCCAATTTTCCATCCACTGTGTCTATGTCTGCAGCTACAGTCTGCTGGCTCTCTTTCCAGGCTGCCACATCATTCTCAACCTTAAAACATTTAAGCTTCTAAAAATGTCAGGAGCTTAATATAAAACAAATCTGTGTAATGTTTGTGGGATTCCTGAGTTTGCCCCCTTGTTCTGGCTTCCTATAATTTTGGGGTTAATGAAGAATAACTCAATATTTGCCTCAATGTGCAAAATGTGTATCAGCACTGCCGAGCTTCTACCAGGCTCTGGTCCACTCCTACAAACTGCTGTAATGGTAGACTGACACAGAGTGAGGACACCATGCTCCAAGCTCCCTAAAGGACAGGTAAAGGAAATGTTGGTGCCTTCACTGCAGCAATTGGAAGCAGTAATCCTTTTGAGTTGTTTGCTGGTGACAACTAAATAAAGCAGGCTTTTGTTTTGCCTGTAGTTTTAGTGACCATCTACCCACACCTTTCTAACAACTGAAAAAATAGCATTGTCATGTAATATTGGTACTTGTGTGTCATTAACTGGACTAGGTAATTTTTCAAATTTTCCTTTCTCCTATGTGAGCTCATCACATGTAAAATGAGACAAACATCTCAAGTTTCCTTCAGAATTTGTGAGTTCATGCATCCCCCCACAGTGAGCAAGAGCACCATGGTTCATCTTAAGCTGCTAACTAGGGAAATTCCCTTATCCTCTAGTGATGCAGCACCTAATACATACACATACATCTAACATACTCAGCTTAGTACACTGGAATTTCCAAATGAGGTGTAATCATTACCAAGAGCATTAAAGTACTGGCAGAAAGCAGGGTAGTCTGGGGACTGAGACTCTAAATTGGAAGACATGGCATTCAAGTTCTCTGCCCTGCCAGGCTCATCCAAAAAAGACAACTATCAAGAATTATTTCTGATACCAAAGTATTACATTAAGCCTGTTCTTGCCCACACCCCACAGGAATGGGGCAGCTGAGAGCAGTCTGTGTGAAATATCTGGGGGGAAAGGGAGATATCAAGTCAATATAGACAGCTGTCTTTCCCAAAGGCAACTCAAAAGTCAAAGGGCATCTGTCCTCACACACGTAGGCAGGACACCATCAATCATTGCACAGTGAGTCAGCCCAAGGGGTGTGCACAACACATTGACCATGCTGCAGCATCATAGCATGCCAGGAGGAAACACACGTAGCAGACCTTGGACACCAGTGGGCTGAGCAGTGTAGACTTGCCCAGCTGACTTCTGGCAAGTCTAAATCACAGAGACTGCACAAAGGGATGCCTTAGATCCTGTATGACCAAACTACATCTGCACTGTTGTACTCTCTGTCTGTTGGACAGAGTCAAAACTATACAAGGCTCTACTGGCTTACACAAATAACTTCTAAAATTCCTCTTCCCAGAAGCTGGGGGCTCAGCTCACACTGTTGTTCTGTTGGTCTCCCTGAAAGACACACTACTGGCCATGCTGGAGATAAGGTACTGAGCTAATTATTTTTCAGCTGAGGTAGCATGGCTGTCCCTGCACACTCAGGAAAAAAAAAATTAAATGTATCAACTAGAGAGAAGGAGATTTGAGCCCATTTTAGAAATGGCAAACACACAATTTCCAAAGGTTGCAGCTTATTTACACTTGAGATCCTTTATGGTATATGGAAAAAGCATGACCTGTGATCTGTTGCCAGACAAAGGTTTTTCTATTGAAAATGCCGTCCTTGAAAGCACTGCTGGCAATCTGTACTCACGTGCAGCCACGACATGTTCCGATGATAGTTCTCCTCCATGCCTGTGCTGCTCAGTACCTCAGGTTCAATGCTGGGTTCGCTGGCACTCCAAGGGCTCCCTTCTTAAAAAGAAAAATACCCAAAAGGTTGTTGTTTTTATTGCTCCCTATGTGCTTTAAGACTAGGGACACCACTTGTAAGCCAGGCCAGCCTTGTGGGAACAGATGAGAGTACACAGAATATGTCACACTGGAAAGACTGCATTTGGACATCCCTCCCCAGTCCTGTGCTGGCTTGACACTTACAAGAACTTGGACTTGACCCACAGGCCATCTTGTCAGTAAGAAACATTTTTCCCTCTGGTTTTGTTTTTTTTTTTATTTAATGGAAGGGAAATGGATAATCCAAAACCATCATAAAAAATTCTTTGCACCATTTAAATGCTGCAAATGGTTGGTTTAGTGATCTGCATTGACTGGGCTCTGTGGTTAAAAATGTCAACAAAAATTCAACCTGAAGTGGCATCCAACCAGAAATGCCACCAGGCAAATTGACCATAGAAACTGCCAATGTCATGGGGATAAAAGGGGAAAAAAATCCTGATTCTAGCACAGTAGAATAATTTAGAACTCAGCCAAGGGAGAGATTTTCCTGAGAATTTCACTGACCCCTGTGTTTCCCCTAGCCACATCATACCCTATGGACCTCCTACAAAACTAATACTAATGATATTAAAAGTTGGCTGGAGATGACTTTTTCTCTTCTTTATTGAACTGTGACTTGTCAAATTTTACAGAATTGCTCCTACTTTCCATGTTCACCTACTGAAGTATCTTTTGGGCAACATAAAATCGACTGTTAAACTTGGGAGGTTATTTCAGCTCCAAATGTATCCATAGTTTTTGGTTAACACCAACAGTGAAGGGAAGCCCTTAAATTCAACTGCGATGGAGATTTCACAGAGTAGGATGCACATCTTGTTTCCATAAGACAAATATATGGACATCCATCTTTTAAAGACTAAGGAAAGTAGCTGTAAACCACAAAAATAGATGTATATGCCAGCATGTAGAAATACATTATGCAGCATGTGAATGTTATGTTCTGCATATAGGAATACATGTTACCTGACATGCTTATGACATCATATCCAACACAGAATATGAAGTACAAGCCTAAATACATATGTGGTTTTATATATATATATATAAATATATATATATATATACATACACATATAGCCAATCTGCTGCTGCTGTGGACAATATGACTTAATGCACTGATTATATCCTATGCTTTAGGGGTGTGTGTATGTGCATATACACAGGTGCATGTGCTACTCTAAAGACAGCAAGCGTTTAGCTGGCAGGCCAGCATTCTAAGAGCTCATGCCCTAAACACGGTTGAATTGACAATCTGTGCACGGAGCCAACACTGCACCCAGATTTTGTACCGTGTTTCTCCCAGGCCCTAGTCCAGGCAGTCCCTGATGAGGCCTCTGGATTTTTCCTAGCCTGCAGAGGGGGGATCTCTTGTCATTTCTAGCTCTGCTGCAATCACATTGAGAGTTCAGGTCCTTCCTATCGTCCCCTCCCTTTCCACCCGCTCATCTAAGTTACCTATATCAGTGACAGTGTCCCTGCTGTGGGACAGCTGCAGCTCCTCATTCTCAGACTCTGAGTCCTGCCGTGATAACTTGGTGCTCTTTAGGCTGCCGGCCCGGCGAATGCTGGAAAGGGAACCCCCCTTCTTCACCCGGAAACTGCGGGTTCCTTTAATCTGGAGCAAGCGGGAGCCTCCTATCCTGATCTTCCTGCTGGGAACTGTATTAAAAGAATAAAAGAGGACTTTTTTCCCCTTAATTTTTCCCCATTTAAAAAAGAAAGAGATCCTGGCCCTCCCCACCCCCCGACCCTTTGCTGCCAGCCTGAATTGCAGCGTCTTCTGCCAAGGAATGTGGGATCAGAGGCTTCCTCCAAAGCCAACGCCAATGCAGCTCGATCAATCAGGGAGTAAAGATGTTTCACAAAATGTGTTCAACACCTCATATCCTGGAGATCTGGTACATCACCTCAGGCCTTGTCTGTATTTGGAATCAGCCCTTGTTCAACCACCAGCAAGTAGAGCCATCTGCGCTAACAGAAACCCAAAATATGGACAAAAAAATCCTGCAATTCACACCAATTTGAATCAATTCCTGCCAGGAAGCAGGATCTGCCCAATGGATGTAAACTGCAGTTTTCTTTGCCAGTCCTTAGAGTTCACATTAGTGCAGCATCACCTCTTGCTATGGATAGCTGGCTGAATCCCAAGCATGAACAAGGCACCTTGGAAAAACCTATTTTCCCATGGGCCTGGATTCTGTAAACCTCACTGAGCTCCGCAGTAGGATCAATTATTTATTTATACAGCATGTGTGACTTCAAGAGGGGAGTCTGTTTCATGAAGCTATCAGGCAAGATTTCTTTGAAGTAAGATTTGAATAAATCCGTGTCTCTGCATGTTACTCTTCATCATTAGAATGCTTTAGAGGAAACAGAAGCACGAAGATCTTCTCCTTCAGACAAATCAGCAGCTTTCAGGCATTAACAACATCCATTGACACTCTGCATTTTTGATGAGCACAGACATGGAATGGTTCAATGTTCAAAGCACCAACTGTTTGCACTTTCATTCTCCTCTTAGTTCAAAGGCAGTACATGGCAGTATGTCAGTCCAAATGTTGCAACACTCAGTCATTTTACTGCAGATCTAATCAGGCAAGGCCACGTGTGATCAATTACCTTTTGGTGTGTGGTTGGGAATGAACAGCACAGAGCTTTTTGGATACTATGGGTAAGCAAAATATTTAAATAGAATTGTATTTTGGCTTCAGGCTAAAGCAAACACACCTTTACTCCTGAGATAGCCCCCAGTTCCTCCAAAACAGAATTCCCACTCCCATTTCCAGTGGCTAGCATCCTGGTCAAAGGCAGCTGGATATGTTTTGAGAGCTACCCTCAGTCCTCACAAATCAGTTGGCAAACCACTGTTGAGTGACCAAAGAATCTCCCTCCAAGCGACCATGCTAAGTTCCTTGGCAATTGCTACTGCTTGAGTAATGTTCAGATCAGCTTCACAAATCCCAAACTGCTTAAACACTTGTAACTGCATTTCATGAAGTGTGCAGAATCCCATTTTGGCACCCAAAGAGAACATATGACCATCTCAGAGCCTGCATCTACCTAGCTGCAGTGCCTGTATTTCAGACCTACCTGGAGCAGTTTCTATACAGTAAACCCGTGGCTTTTGGATAGCTGCTAAGCCATGCCTGGGGGGAGTAATGAGAGCAAAGTTTTTAACACTCCGGAAAAATGAAGGGAAACAGATTAGTACTCATCAAAGAGTTTGAGATAAAGAAACCTCTCACTGCAGACAAGCAAAATTTAGTTACATTCACACAACAATATTTTCTTGTCTAGAAAAGTGTAGATTAGGAAAGATGCCTCTGCATCTGTAGTGTTTGGCCCAGGTGGATTCCCAGAAGAATATGCTCTGGCCAAAGAAAAGAACATAATTATTGTAATTTTAAAATATAACATTGCCTTGCATTTCTTAAGTTTCTAAAATACTGGAATTACATTTTCGCTAAGTTATATTAGGACTCAACCTTCCTATCACAGTCACTTTACCCATGTCTGAAATGCAGCTAAGAGGAGCTTTAGTTAAGGAAAAGTACATGACAGCTTAGGGAAAAAGGGTAATGGAAAGAAAAGTTAAATAGAACTGCAGGAAATTGTTGTTTAACAGAGAAAAGGATGCAGAAAGCCAATACTATCTTTGCAAAAATACATTACACCTGTAGCACAGTAACATGTAAGGAAAAGCTAAGACAGCATTGTCTCTAAGAAACAAAGAACAGTTAGAGACTTTCCACCAGCATTGATCAGCAGGACTGCCTGCTTGAAGATATTCTCCCACTCAGGTAACATCCTAATGGGCAGGACTGCTCCCTGAAAAGCTTAAAAATGGTTTCAAGCAACTATTGTAACTATCCTCAAAAAAAAACCCAACCCCAAACCCAAAGTTTTTCTCATCTAGACAGGTAGAGACATCTTATGCCACACATCCTAGACAGCCCATAAGGCTGTGTGTTTTTCTGGGCTGCCAATATACCAAGAGTAGACAAAATGAGGTTAAGCATCAATTTATCCAGCTCACCTTCTTAGGTGGGTACCCATCTGTCTGCACAGAAGTAACTGGCCCAACGGACACACAGTTTTGGAGAAGTTTTATATCATACAAGTCTTGGAAGCATTTCTAATATTTTCTCCAGTAATTGTGGCAAGGTCACAGCTGAAGACAACACAAACTTTATCCAAAGGCCATAGAAGTCAATAAAAGCTCCTCTGAATCATTAATAGACATTACATTTCTGAGAGGAAATACAGCCAGAGATCTTACTGTTGTGAAACAATAATTAAACATTTATCCTTTTCAAGTAATCATCAAAATTATTGTTCAAATTCCTGCATCTGTAAATTACTATTACAGGACAGAATGTAAATAGTTCTAGGAAACTTGTTAGAGGCTCATCTAGAGGCACCTGGCAGTTTAGTCTCTAATTACAAACACACACAATGACTATATTGTATTGCAACACTTGTACCATCAGATAGAATGTGAGTCTTGCATGAGATGGCTCAAAAATGGAAACGATCTGCTATTCTCAGCAAACACAGTGAGCTTGAAGTTTGCTTGTACAGTATAGAGTATGTTGCTAACATCAATCTGCTAGCCATCAAAAGCCACACAGTGTATTTTTCATGTGGTAGCAAAGAATTCAAGAGATCAATCACACTAATTTGTTGTGATGCCATGACTTCCAAACTGGTACAGATTTTCCACAGAAAAATACCAATCTTCCCTTCTATCTGTGATTTCTCCAAAATGAAAAACTGTGATCAGAAAAAAACAAACACCACTTTCAATCTTTGTTTTTACAGTGAATCAAATTGTGATGATTCTCTCAGCATCCCACTAAGAGACAGCTTCAATCAAGGCTTGCTCCTTTTTAGCAATTGTGCAAAGCTTTAGATTGATTTCAGTCATAGCACTGTTTTATAAAATTTAACATCTTTGCTTCTCACATTTATTATATTGAACCCTGAAGGCCAGAAGCATCTCAGAAATGATTGAAAGCCACGTGACTCCATGGCTGCCTGCTTTTTAACACAAGTCTATGCAAATGCAAACACAAAATCAAGCGCCACTTCACAAGCCCTGAGAATACAAAAGCCTAATTGTTCTGACAAACCTTTTTTTTTCCTCGAAGCCAGCCTCAGATTTGAGGGTGTGGCTGCTGCTGTGCAGGGAATCCTTTGAGTCTTCATTTTCATCCAGAACCCCAGCAAAGCTGATCTTTCTCTCATACCTGTGTCGGTCCATCTCAGGATCCAGACGCAGCCTGCAGCTTTCCAGATCCTGCAGCAGAATGCAGAGCACACAGGTGTGCCAGCAGTAGGAGCTCCCACTGCAACTAGAAAAACTTCAGGAAGAACTGCTTCAGATAGGGTTTATTTTAATTACACATAGGCCTTGCAGCAGGCTGAGCCACCTGCCAGGATGGATAAGCTACCAGGAGTTAACACACATTGCTGATTAACATTCCTCAGCACATTAACACTCTGGCTGCAGGCTCAGGAGGAGAAACATAAATCACAGAATCACACAGTTATGAGGATTGGAAGAGACCTCTGGAGACCATCTAGTCCAACCCCCCTGCCAACTCAGGATCACTCAGAGAGGGTGACACACCAATACATCCAGGTGGGTTTGGAATGTCTCCAGCCCTGAGCAAAATGAACTTGTATCTGCTCCATGATCAGTAAAAGGCTTTGGGCAAAACTTCAGACAGAACTGTTGACTTCACTCAGCCCACGGCCTTGGCATTCTCTCTTGGTAGTTAAACTAGTTCACTAAAACTAGTTAATTTGCAAATGTTTCAGTTCTTCAAGGCTTCCAAGGCTATGCTCCTATCTGTGGAACAGCTATGCCTACAAACAACAATGGAAGTGAGATTTGCTCTACTGAAATTCCAGCTATATGGATCAAACGTACCTGATTCTCTCGGAAAGGAAGCATCACTCCTAAAATAAAGACTTAATATTTGAATCTGGATCATTGTTGCCTCTTCTTTTTCCTCTGTACAAAGTTAGAAGCTGCACTCTCTGGCCATTTTATCTTACAGACTCTTACATAATGTGCCCTTAAGGTTTCTTACACCTATAGCTCAAAGAATAATTCCTCCTCCTTGTCTCCCATACACAAGTGTAGAAAGCGATTAACCAGTTGCACTTTTAGCTCACATAAAAGCACTTATTTCTCTTGACCTTCACTATCCAACATATTTAGTTCCAAGTCTAAGTACTTAATGACACGAATTCTAACCATGGTATTATCCTGCTTTTGGATGCAGTCATTTATTATGTTGTACTATCACTGATGCATTTAAAGATTGTTTTGCTGAATTCATTGCTTTTTAAAATTGTCCTTCTTGTATACCTTGGGGCTGAGCCACTTCATCAGAGGTATTTACAGCCTTTGGAATCATTTTCAGAACCTAATAACAATAATATCTAGATAAATCAGCCTGTCAAGCATAATGGCCATGACTAAAATTTGATCTGTCATTAATAAAAAGCAGGATAGTAGGGCTAAATCCTTAACGGAAATTTAACTCATTTTTTCTTTATAATTTTTGTCCTAATTTCATAAAGAAATTTGGTTTAAAAGCTGAAACCATGTCAGTCACTCAATTCCCACCTC
Organism: Petroica traversi; assembly: GCA_025920805.1. NCBI lineage: Eukaryota > Metazoa > Chordata > Aves > Passeriformes > Petroicidae > Petroica > Petroica traversi. The sequence continues at coordinate 1,705,418 of JAHLSL010000076.1, read as the reverse complement.
ATTCCAAGCTAACCACCTCTGAAGCTGATGGTCACCGTCAAGTCAATTTGTCAAAGATGACTGTGTGCATGTGTATTTTTTGAAACAATCGACTAAAGGTAATGTTAAATTACAATATTAGACATAAGAAAATCCATACAAGAATGAATCACTGAAAATCAGTTTTCACATGTTCTGCTCTTCACAGCATTAGCTGTCACCTAATCAGTTGTTAAGCTTACTGTTTGTGCCAGGATTTGCCTGTGCCTCTCAGTCTCATGGAGTTTTTTCTTGCTTTTCTTCTTTGTCCCCATCTCTTTCCTTTCTTCCCATTCTCCCTGCAATTCTCTTGGTCTAACCCAAACCAATCTGCAGCTTTAAAGCTCTGGCAAATTCTCTGCAAACCATTCTGTTCCCTTCCCATAACCACTGGCTGTGCTAATCAGCTAGTGAGAATTTGAGCATTTGTCACTTCCAGTAGTCTGCCTCCCACACTTCCCAGGTCCCTGAGCCTTGGAATCCCAATCCCTCTTCTCTGTTTGGAAACTTTCTTTAACTTCCAGCAGCACATGTTGTGCTTCCATGGTCTCACGCTCTTAATCAACCCATTTCATGTACCCTGACCATCTTCTATTCACCTCACAATGGCTCCTTTCTCCCTGCAGAGATCCACTGCAGTTTTTACCCCACACTTCCTCTCATCAGAGCTGGGAATCCAGCGATTCTGTGGGCAAAGCCCTCTCCAGTGTGTGGTCCACTTACCACAAGAGGCTCAGTCCGTGGTCTGGGCATGTAGGGAAAGGTCTCTCGAAGGAATGTGGTTATCTCCAGGAGAAGCTGACAGGCTGCCATTTTTAGTGCAAAAGGGCAACAACATTTGGTAGGATTCACAGTGCCTAGGAAAGAATATTTCGATCATGAACAAGGAGCTAATACAAGATCTGGAGCCAAGAGGTGATGGACACTGTCACACGTGGTGCTCAATGCCAGCTGCACTGAAAAACAGGAAACCCCACACTTCTGTGCTACTTTTCCTACACTAAAAGAAATAAAATCAATCCAATAATAAATAATGTATTAACCAGCACATGAAATAATACTAACATTTATATTATATTATATTACATTATATTGTATTGTATTTTTATATGATATTATATGATATTATATTGATATTGTTATGTTATGTTGTATTGTATTTTATTATATTATATTATATTTACTATGTTACATTTATTATATTGGATTGCATTACACTGAAGTAACAGGATAGCTGACTATAGTATATATTATAGTGTACTATGTTGAAGTACCTACTAAACTAACCACAAGCTTATGACGTTTTATATACACATCATTTAAGGCTAACACAGGTTAAGAAGCAGATGTCCTTCTTTTCCCTTTCAGTTTTGCATTCAGTCAAATCTTTTGCAATTGTGGAAAAGAACCACTTTCAAATATAGAAAATTATGGCAAAATATGGACTTATGACTGGCTGTTAAAGAGATACTTTTCCTATTATTTTTAATTATTACCCTGATAAGTGGAAAAGAAAGCCTCCTTTGAAGTTAGGCTTCTATAATTGTGCAAGCAATCCACGTGCTATATAGAGATAATCAAGGGAAAGAATCAAGCTACTTAATCAAATTTTACATTCAAATTCTTAACCTAAAACTAAGAGGAAAAGGGAAGGGTGATTATCAAAATACTTGTTTTGTATCAGCTGAGTCTAAATAATCAGATTAAAACCATAGCCTTTGTAAACAATTCAAAGCTTTAAAGTATGAAAGATTCTTCAGTGGTTGATCAACTTGAAAAATACTTTTTAGGATAACAGACCACAAAAAAAGTAAATTAAAAGGTTAATTGTGACAACAGCTAACCACACCCATTTTTTAAGTTATTCCTGACACTACCATTTACATCACTTCAGAGAGATTAGTGTTTTTGCTTGCTTTTCTCATGTATGATCCTACTGCTTTAACAAAGGAAAAGACTGATCCATACAAGTAAGAAGACATGGCAGGAATCACATAAAATCAGATTAATCCTGTGATGCTTGCCAAATCCCCTGTACACATCACCAGTAATGAATTGTGGACTTTGTAAAGACTGAAATAATCTGAACTATCAAATGAGACATACAGTGTAATGGAATATCCAACTACATATTAATGTTCTTTGGTCTACTTCCTACAGCATATAAAGCAGTTTTTGAAAACTTCCTGCCTATAGCAAGGCTGCTGATCAGCTATTTTCAGACACTGGATTTCAGGAGAGATTTGAGCTTTTAAATGGCTTTCTAGACCAGAACCTGATCTTCATTTGCATTTCTCAGGGCACCCTTTTAAAGCAGCTCCACATCCCCTTGATTGCCTGGTATGAGTGGCTAAAGAAGGAAAAGAAAGCCTATCCTGGCACTCAGCCATGGGAATGCAGTAGTTCATTTGTGGTGCAGGAGAAGGAATCTTTGGTGTGCAGCCTCCTCCTGCTTTGGCTGTATCCCCTAAAGGGACAATCCAGAACAGCCACCCATGTTCCTGTAGCTGCCAGCACTGGGCACACCACACAGTGGCACATGGGAAGGTCCAGCTTAGGGCCAAGTCCTTCTAATGATCTCATTTCTTTTAAATGCCATGTTGCTCTCCCTACTCCCAAGTGGGCCTTTATGCAGTGACAAGAACAAATCCAGAACCAGGGGAAGAGAAAGCAGAATATAAACAGTGCCAGCAAATTACATCCAATGGGGAACAACTGTGCATGTAGATAGCACCAGTAAATTGCAGCACACACCTATACACAAACGGTGTCTAAAGAGCACATAGTGTTTGTTACCACCTTCACCTATACCTACAACAGGATGTGTTTTGACAATTTATTTTGGTTCACAGAGTTTGCTATAAGATTTGCATGCCTACACAGACTTTCAGAATCAGTGATCTGTCACAGTCCTTCCACCCTTACTTACACACAGGCACAAATGTGTGTGGTTTCATCGTCTTTTTGTCATACAGATTTTTAATTCTCTCTTTTTTTTTAATTTTTGCCTGAAAATCAGGCACTATACTGAGGTCAAGATTTAAAAGCCTTTAGCAGAGTTGTGCCAATTCACATCAGGTGAGTTGACCCTTCAGAAACAGAAAAGTAGCTGATCTTACACAAATATTTTGGCAGAAGTAACTGTGAAGAATGGAGCCTGAACCACTTTTGGCAATCAGGTGACAGCAAGGCTCAAGAAATAAATTATGACCCTGCTTACAACTGCAGTTTCTGTGTACAGGAATTGCAGCTCACTGCCTGGCTTCCCCTTCCCTTTTCCAGGCAAGTCCTTCAATACTGCTACACATCTGTCATGTTTTACACCCAGGCATAAAAAGAATAGGGGAGGAAGCTGGGGTGAGAAAGTGAGGGACTGGGAAATACAGCTGGGTGGCAAGAAAATGAAAAGAGAAAAAATATTAAGTGCGCCTAAAGCAGAGGTTCTTACAAGCGGGGGTTCTTGTAGTAAAGGGAGTCTCCTTACTGTCATCTAAAAAGTCTTCTTCCTCATCCTCCTTTCTCAGGCGCCTCTTGGTCTCCTCATCATAAATGAGGCCAAGCAGGTTGGCAGGGCTCTCACTCTCAGCGTGGCACAGCTCATTGAGGCGGATACCAATTGCCTGCAGATGGAGAAAGAGAAGCACAGGAGGTTTCAGCCCAACCAGAATGCCCTGGCTTTATTTTTATTGTCTGAAGAGGAGAAAGGGATGACAGAAGACTAATTGCTATCAAAACCAAAATTTATTTCCCCCCCTTTTTTACAACAAAAATTTGCAAACAGTGTCAAATTTCAGGATGAAAACTTTTAGTAGATTTAGTTAAACAATGAACCCCCCCAAACTGGCACGTTACAGGCAAAAGGAGATTAAGTCATTATTAAGTATTAATTTCCTCCATTTTTGTTTGTTTCTTTGATGTATTTATTCCAGATTTTTGCTAAGTCTTTCCCCAGAGAATGTGGATCTTTTGCTTAAGAAATTCTGCTGTGAATTAGGAATCCAGTAACAGTCCTTACTTCCTCCACAAGTCTGCTCAATGCCCATGGGAAAGCCTGCTTCCATCTTTAAAGGAGAAACTCCCTGATGCAATTTCCAGGAATGAGCTGAGAAGAATGAGAAGAATGAGCTCACAGAAACTGGGAAGGTGCAAGGGTAATGGTGTACAGAGGATCCATGGACAGAGCAGAGTCAGTCAGATTTTCACCTTACATTCTCCAGAAAGGCACTGATGGTTTATCGTGGCTGTTTGCCAGCATCACTCTCAGCAGGTAATCAGCCCTCATGGTGCTGTCAGCAAACTAACTACAGGTGAGGGTGTGCTAGCAAGGAGATTGCTTTCCTGCTAAGACACTTGAGAGCTCTTAAGAATTGTCTTGATTTTCTTTGCTGCTTGTACATGAGTAGAACACAGATAAGAATGTAAAATTTTATCCTGTGGAATCATCACTTTGTGAGGGAAGAAATGTTTTAAATAACAGAGTTTTCATGAGCACTGGTCATTTGGCCTTTCTGGGTCTGGGATAGTTTTAGACAAAGATACTAAGGAGGTTTTCTAAATATTTCACAAGTCAGAACTGATGGTCATGCCAGCACTATATAATTTTCCCACTGTGGCTGAAGTGACACAGAAATACATAAATTGTCACTTATTAGAACTGTTCTTGCTATTAAACACTTTCTCTGAAATCCAGCTACAGGGGAAAGGGTAGACTCTACATGAAGAGAATAAGGTGGTACTGTTGTAGTTTGCATGCTGATACAAGTAGTGGTCAACTTCAGCTATCTCTGACCCTGAGCATTGCAAAAGGAACTGTCTCACAATTTTTCATCTTTCACATTTCAGGCATTTAAAGGAAGAAATGTTCTGCATGCCTGTCATAAAACAGTAATTTATCACATATTTTTTATGCTGTGTAGTCCACCCTAATGTTAGAGCAATAAGACATAATCCCACAGCTTCCCATCTAATGAGAACTGAATTCCATGTGTTTTCTGTATTTTTGATTTCTAGTAAACAGAGAAGCAAAACCAAAAGTCTCTTAACAGAAGCAGTCAAAGAAAGTGACAGACTAACCTGATCAGAATAGATTTAACATTGTATTATTTCAAAAGACAGCAGAACAAGTCAGGTCTTTTTATTCAAAAGGTTCATCACTGCTATGGGCAGTCCAAGTCTCACCTTGTGTGGAAAGGGTTCACCACTGTGATTTTCTGATGACTGTCAGGGAGGCTGAATTAAAGGAGTTGGGGTAGATAAAAAAAATTACCTTCTTTCTTGGTCTGACTAAACTTTGACAATAGCACTGTATATCACAATTAGTGAGCAATGAATCCATAAGCAAGAATCCACAAAAAAGAATCCATATTTAGCACAAATTTCCAGCCTTATTTACCGCAAGGAAAACACAGAAAAAGGCCTCTGCGCATTCAGAGTCTTTCCTGAATATTCTTTTCCCTTTGTCCAAGAGATTTGCTTTTCTCATTGATCAAGACTTAACAGGGAAACAGCAGTGTATTCTACAGTAGGTGCCTGTACTTCAGCCACAGGAAGCCAGTTCTCATAATTCAGACTGTCTGGTGGAAATCTGCTCAGAGTCAAAAAATGAGCTTCCCGAGGAGCTTTCAGAGGCCCAGCCTTCCAGGCTTGACTGGGGGCTGCTGCTCATCCTTGCAGCCAGTTTCATCTGAAAGACCCTCTGGGAGGAAGAGCAGTGCCAGAGGACGAGCCTTGCTCCACATTTTGAATAAAGAAGTAGTGCAAGGTGCAGGCCAGGCTCAAAGCTTGGGTCTTTTGTGGGGCCAGTGATGCCGTGAATAAATAAATGCTTCTGGCCTTCAGTGAGAAGAATCAGAAATATGAATGAAGGGCAAGACACCTTGAAGGAAAAGGAAAAAATACACACACTAAAACTGCTCTCCAAATCCTACTCTGCCTTACAGTTACACAAATGCAAGGCTTTTCCCTTCTGAAATGTTCCTAAGCAGCAGCAAACATGCTAGTCTTAGAATGGAGAATGCATCCAGGTAAGTCTTATTATGCCACTGAAGTTAAGGGGAAGACAACTATGCTAAGTTGCAATGATCAGATTTCCCTGGCTCCTTTCTTATGGTCTTGAATCACATGGTAGACATTATGAGAAGAAAACCTTTCTGGACTTTTATCCAGGTCAGGTGTATCAGTTACTAAAAATAACTGAGGAGGAATCTATCTGACTTCCAATAGTTACTGTCTTTCTTGTTTTAATTTTTTCTTTAGAATCTGAGAAAAGGGAAATGTCTAGAAGCACAGCATCTACAAACAGAGATAGTTCTGGCTGTCTGAAAGCATGCAAAAATTCAGTGACTATGAAATCCTATGCTCTCCACTTAAAAGGAGTTCTCAAAGGAGCCAGGCTAAGGCAGTGACTTCATGGAATATAGAAGCAAATGCCTTCACCCTGTTTACTTTTTCAAGGAACTTGGTATTTGTGCTGTTATTAAGCTAATCTCCTGTGTCTGAGACTTTATCAGAGAGTAGGATGACCAGGTAGAATATTCTGAGTTAGCTTTAGGAATGAAAGGAGATCTGAAAAGATAGTAAGTTTGGGTTCTCAGACCTAAGTTGGATTCTTCCCCTGGGCTGTTCTGTGGTGGGAATGCTATCTATATGGTCAGCTTTATTTTGATGTGCCCTATTTTGATGATGAGAATCATGTGCTGGTTTAACCTACAAGAATACAGGTCAGCAAGGCAGAACACGATTTTTAAATTCCCCTAAGCGTTGGATTTTATGTCTTCTTTTGTTGGGGGCATGGGGGGGGAGGGTGGGAGTCACTGTAAAAATCACTTGTTTTCAGAAGAGGTAAGGAGCACAAAGCTCAGTTCCAGAAAGACATCTGTAACCAGTGAAAGGAAGTTCTCCCACTATTTTGAGTTGTGAGAAATGACCTGTATACGTGTCAGACGTTCAGCAATTATATCCTGGGGGCTTTACGAGGAAATTACAAGTGACATTCACAGGGCCAGATAAGGCAATTGCCTCGTTCCTCTATAGTAAGACATCACAATCAAATAAAACTTGAAGGATTCAAGTGCCAAAAAAAAAAAAAAGAGACAATTCTTTGCATAAGTCCTAGTAGTTCTGTAGAATTCCTTGCCAAAGAATTATAAGCCCTAACAGTCTGTATGGGTGCAAAGAGAAATTGAATAAGTAGGCAAAGAGAAACCCATTACTAAATATATAGCATCACACATAGTTCAAGGAGCCCAAGGCTAAATATATTTGGAAGCAAGAAAAATAGAAAGTAGTATCACACACCACATTTTCCCTGCTTCCTTAGCCATTCACATATGACAAATGCTGGAAAAAGGAGAATGGGCCAAACAGATCCTTGGAGAGCATATGTCCTAATAAAGTCACTTCCCTTAAGAGAAGGGGTGGTCCCGGCAAGCTATGAAGTGCAAGTTGCAGGAAGTCTTCTGAGTCCCCAACTTACAAGGACTGAAATTCTGTATAGGATCCAATTTACATTTTGCCCGTGTTTTTCAATGTAAATAGAAGAGAAACAAGCACTTACATCTCCCCACTGGTAGAAGAGTTTAGCTGCATTCCACTGCAGCTTCTGGTTCCTTTTGTTGCCCACAATGGGAGAGCGGCCACGGGACAGGCCTTTCTTAGTGATGTTCACATGGTGGCCCTTCATCCACTCGGGCCAGTTGCCTCGATTACAGCGGTGAACGAAGCGTGCACACTCAAGGAATAGGGCTGCTCGTGCCACCACAGGAGCTTCCTGAAATGTTGGCAAAAAATCACCTTAAAAGCAAATATACACTGGAAAAAACCCCCAAACATCAGAGTATTCTGTGCTTTAAAAAACTGCTTTGCAGGCTTGCCAAGGAGTCACACAGCATGAGCAATCTCTCCATAAAAAGCTGACACCAGAATCTCTCTGTGTCTTGAGCTACTAAAAGCACTGTTCATAAACACTGAATAGTCTTGCTCAAAACTCCAAACTCTAGAGGGGCCGAAAGAAACGTAATAAAAACTTAAAAAGAGCATTATACCCCTCTGCAATGTTCTTCTTCACAAATCATCTAACTGAAAAGCAGAAGTGTGCATGCAGCAGAGTTATGGCACAAACAAGTCAAGTTTTAGTTTCACCTTTGCTACTAAGGTTGCAAATATTGTAGAAGCAAATGACACCATGGCCACACAAAGCCTAACATTTGCCACCTTAGGTTCTGCTTCTGAATCTTGGGGAAGAAAACAAGTTTCTTCTGAAACTTTCTGAAATGTTCAAAAAATGGACACAGTAGTTTTGTTTCCTAAAGGGTAGCTTAGACTCAGGAGTAGCTTTTTTCTCAGCAGTCTAAACTGCCAAAATAACATCCACTTTAAAGGAAGTGACTAAAAAGCACATGGTTCTCCTAACTTCCATTTAATTTTCCCCTTTCTTCCTGCAATTTTCATGACCAAAATTCCTGTGATCAACAGTTTGTAAAACTAAGAATACAACAACGTCTATAGATTACCAGTTGGCTTTAAAAGGTTCACTAACAGGGATTTCAAGGAGCACAGACATATGTTGACACCTTTGATGAAATAAGTCAAACAGATCAGCATCTGCTTAAAAGAAGGGCTTGGCAAATGGGGTCTATAAATAGCAGACCGGTCCTGAGACCCTGAAGAAAGATGGTCTGTTGAACATTGTTAAATAGAGCCTCCAATAGTGTTTTAATCAAAAATTGAAAGCAAGAAATTTTGGACCAATGCTCCTGAAGTTTGATTTAAGAAATTACTGACGCAACATTTGTTTGCAGCTTTTGCTCACATTTTTACAAATGTTGGGGGAAAAAAGAGTGATTCTCTTGAACAGGAAGATTTAAGCTGCTGTGATGTTCTGATGAAGAAGGCAGAAATCTGAAGGCAGACACTCATTAACAACCTGAAACAAAACGAGTATCTAGCACCTAGGAAAACATTACTTTTTGTTGATCACATGCAGTAAGGAAGGCAGAATAGGTGAGGATTTTATTCTTTTATTCTCACAAAGTAAAACCTTAACCATGGAGACATATGTAAAGATACAAAGCCCCACCCTTAGTCTACTACTGGTTTAGTTCACTAGTAGTAAAGTCAAAATTTCTTAGCATACTGGAATCCTGTAAAGAAATGTATTGTAAACATTATGAAAGCACGCATCTACCACAGTTAAAGGAGGATTAAAGGGGGGCAAAGAGGAGGAGCAGGATTAATTAAAAATCACTATATTATTTAAAAATCACTGAAAAGACCTCCTGAATGAACATCATAGGGCACAAGCTCCCTGTGATTGCTTACCTGAGGCTCTGAGAACCCTGAAGCAGCAGCAGCAAGAGAAAGATGAAGATGCGACAGAATGAACAGAGATGGAGTCACACAACAGAGAAACACATCACAAATGGAGAGAAATGAATCAGGCAGGTGATGTGTAGCTGAAAAGAACACAAGTTACCATGGTCACTGTCAAAACCTGACACAGCAGCAATACTCTCACAAGTCTGTCCATGCCTATGCAACTGTTCACACGTCCAGTTTTAACATCAGACCTACTATATTGTTTTGCGCCTTGAAAATTGTTCTTGTACTGTATAAATTGACATGAAATCACCAGTTTGTTAACAATTCAAGTAATCCCTTTGAATTTTTTCAGCAGATAATTTGATTTGTTCTAAAGAGCAAATTACCCAGGTGAAAGTAGGTAAATACAGAACGGATTTGGAATTTCACAGCATCACATTATTATTCATGTAAACCTGATTCTGCAGTTTTATGACTACAGGACATGTTTTCACGAATAATGACTTTTACAACACTAATCAGCCAGTGGTAATTTTCCTTCAGTCCTTTCTTAAAGACCACATGGCACTTTGAGCAAAATTCATTTCCTCTGGTCTCTTCAAGACAGAAAAGAAAGGCCTAGAGTAAATTTGAGTACTGTCAAAAGATGCTGACTGGATAGCTCTGCTAAGCAAAAGTAAGTCTGACATGAAAGTTGTCTTAGCAGGTATATGAAGATAGGCTGTGAGTAAATTATTAACTAGTGTCTTGGAGAATTGCCTGTTTCAATTAGTTCAGACCTCTCTGATTATATCTAAAAAATAGTCAGGTGCAATCAGTGACACAGTTCTTTGATTCTGTTCCCAGTCTTTTACTCTGGGACCTGTGTGTAGCAATCTCTGATTCCCTTCCCAATCATAAGCACTTCTACACAGAAATATTTCTGCCAGGGGAACGGGGACATGCGAAAAATAGATCCTGCCTAAGACCCAGGTGGCATGGAGTCAGGATTGTGACAAGCATTCTTGCAGTTTAGACTTTGCTTCTACTGTCCCAGTACTTAGTAGGTCATCTCAAACACACTCCTACCAGAAAACAGTACAACTATTGCATTTCAACAAGGACAAAAGATTTACATGTTACAACAATGAGCTCACACTTCTTATTGGAGAAATGTAATGCTGAAAGGTGTCATACACTGTGGTACTGGTCAAAGAAAAGCTTCTATCTCCCCACCTGAGTCTTTTGATCCAGTCTAATAAGGATACTTTAGAAAACATCATAACACAATCCTAGACAGCAGTTTATTGGAACCCTCAACACAAACCAGCATAGACTGAAATATCCCAAAGTAAATCAATTTTACTATTGCAAAGTCTGGATTTAAGCTGGAGACACCAAGATGAAGCTGTCCACAATGTAGCAATTATCACTTAACGTTTGCACAGCCATATATTGATTGCAGTTTAAAAAAATTAGTCAACTTTGGATGCTGCTTCTAGGAAAATATGTTAACTGCATAGCTGCTAAACCTAAGGCAACACTCATTTTAATACACAAAAGGTTCATAAGGATGCATGATTTGTTTCACTGTTCTAATTTCTTAAAATCAGTGAGGCAAACCGGTACAAACACCAAGACTGATCAAAGTTTTCAAAGTACACTTTCAAAGTTTTAATTTTGCAAACCTTCATGAAAAATCATGCTCAGAAGGATTATGGAAGAACTGAAACTGGAACCGTTTGCCTTTCATTTTTTAAAGGTTGTCTTAGCAACTAGGCTGGATAAAATGACTTAAGAAGCTTTTCATTTGCATCAGACCTGATTCACACTATTACTTCAAAAGCCTGAAAACGGAATTTAAAAAACCCGGAATACTTCCTTTTGGGTGTACTCTACTGACATATAAGGTGGGAATTTTCCATTGCTGTTAACCAATACAGTGAGATGACAGGCTGTCATCATCTAAAATATACACTGCATGTGACTGCCTAACTTCTGTATATCTCCAATACTTTGTAGACAAAATGCCAACTGAACAGGTACTTGGTGTCTCCCAAGGCTGTAATTAGAGCATCTTTAGCTGAAGACCTTTTAGAAATTCTAATACCAAAATTGTCTGCATCGTTCAGTGAAATGGAGAGATGGTTACGTTTTAGTTTGTAAAAGTCAGCTCTAGAAGTCAAACATCTTCAAACAGTTCACTCTGACTGGTAGTTCATGCATGGACATGAAGAGTAAGCTGGTCTGTAACTTACACATTTGGGAAATTCAAAAATTAAGTAAGACATTTACAAGCAATAGGGACATAATTGCCAAACCCCTGTTTCATCATCTGACTTATTAGAACCCAGAGTAGTGCACTTTCAGAAGGATCTTGGTGACAAACTTGCTAGGAATGAGCTTTTTCCTGCCCATGTACCTCACACCTTATTAACTCTGTTAGTTTAGATTTTGCAGCAGGGTGGCAGCCTGTAAGCCTTGAAGACTGAAGCTGGGGGTCGTACGTTCAGCAGGCTGCAACTCACCTTCTGAGCTCACTGCAACCCTGACTGGTAAGAGCCACCCTGTAGGCTACTCTATCAGCCGCTGCATCCACAGCCTCCAGCCAGAGGAACAATCCCTGGCGGGAGGCGTGGGAAATAGTGAATGAAACGTGTGTCTGTTGGAAAATGGATGAGGACCACTAAAATGGGAACGGACAACAACAGCAACTCCAGACCAGCACTGTGCAGACGTGCTTGATTCTGCAGAACAAGTATGCAAGGTTAAGATGAACATACAAAGGAGTGGTGCACAAAGCATAATATCCCTACAGCCACGGAACAGGCACAGCACTAGCAGGAAGGGAGAATCCATGAGACTGACACCTCAAGCAGTCAGCAAAAAAACTGAATTAAAGCACAAATGGCACAACAGTTACACAGGTGAGAGGTGGGGAGTGGGAAGAAAAGGGATAGAGCAGGTGGATGCTCTGAGAGCAGTGGCTTTTAATCTTTTTTCAGCTTGCACACATGCAAACACTTAGGGAAGTAGAAAAGCAGCATGCAGAGAAATTGCTAATAATTGGCTGGTTTTTCATAGCTGTATTTGTCACACTTCTTGCTTGTACATAAACACCTCACAGAGCCCCACTGGCTCATGAATCACAGGCTGAAGGCCAAAGCTTTAGAAATGGGAGGGATTGTTAAAAAACACAACTGCAAGGATGAGAAGGATGGAGATACAGAATATCAGGAAGAAGGGACTGAATTGTGTCACTTTTCTGATTTGCAGTGGCAAATCAGCAATATCCACTTTTAAAAGCACGCACACTCTGATATAATGTTTTTTCCACTGACTGGCTCTGGTGACAGTGTTGCCTAATGTACTTATAACCCAGTCAGAACTCAAAGAGTGGAATTCCTGCTCCTCTCCAAGTAGTTCCCCAATCCTCAGTCCTTATTCTGTAGATTGACACTAGGAGCAGAAACAGAGTGTCTATGAGCAAAGTATGAAGACAACAATACAAGCTTTGCACTGCCAATAATGCAGTTATGGGGAGCCATGTGATAAAAAAGGATCCATTTTGTCTGCAAACTCACCCACTCACAGATGCTAAAGCTCCAGCTAATACCAGCACCAGAAGCTGGCATTGCTGTGATGCTTTACATTCTTTCTGTGGGGCAGGAAGAGCATTAGTGAATTATGGCAGACACCACATTTGCACATGCTCTCAGCAGGTAACAACAGACCAGGAATGACTTACAAGATCCAGAGCTGCTGCCAGAATGGAGGCATCAGGGATAGTGCCTGGCTCACAGCAGTTCAGCAGAAACTGAAAGCGCTTCATGCCTTGGCGGATTGCTCCCAGGTTCACAACATTCTTGGATTTTCCTCCGTCTTGTTTGGAGGTCAAGTGATCATCAAAGCTATGGCAACCTAAAGAGGTAGAGAGTACAGAGGGGATGCAGGGAGGGGTAGAGAGAATGGAACACAGTCTCTCACCAGTAAAAAATGGGGAACAAAAAATCTTGATGAGTCTTAGTGTAAATCCCTTTCTCTCCTTGTGTTACCTTGTAGATAACAGGTGCATTTTTACAATATTCATTATTTCCATGAAACAGATATACAGTTAGTCAGATTCTGATTTTGGTCATCCTGATATCCACCCAGAACACTTCCACCATATGCAGTGTGGAAGCCCAGGATCTACTCCAACAAAGATGAAACAGGATGTTGTCCTTCCTCCCCACCTCTTTAGCACAGATCATCTTGCTTACAGTCTTTTTTCCTTAATAATCCCCTACCTTACTTCTCTATTGCCTTTAAGTTTACTTTAAAGCAGAACACGCATAACCCTTATTCCTCGTGGATCAATTTAGTAACATATCTACTGGGTCAGAAAAATCAGTAGTGAATGTGTAGTCTATGTGGAAATCAAGCACTGTCCTTTTATTCAGGCATTCATCTGCAATTATCTGAAGAGTAAAGTGAGACTGGCCTCAACTCCTAGGTATCATCACTGCAGCCTCTCTCCCTTGAAGGGTCTTGCATCTTTGGGATGGAAAAGAGTTCTATTCAAAAATGAAGCTGGCATCCTACTTCAGGGAAAATTTTAAACGCTTTGTATAGAGTTCACACCTTAAATCAACTTAAATCCGAATTAGCACTTCTAGTGCAGAAGATCATTATGCAGTTGGTAATCAGAGATGAGAGAATGGTAAAAAGAAACAGATTAAAAATAAAAAAAGCCCCTTCAAGGCCAAAAAAAGGACAGTCAGCTTCTAGGCTTTTTGTCTTGGCCCATAATACTCTCCCTGTTTACATCTGAAAGTACAAAAGTTTACAGAACACTGAAGAAGAGAACACGGAGTGGAGAATTCAAAATTGGTTTTAATCATAGGTTATTTGAAAGACAAGAGTAAAAACATCAGGTCTGCAGGACTTTTTGACTACTTCATGAAAGAAGAATGGCTGAAACTCAAAGTTCTTTTGGGCATGCACTCCCTAGAATTACTAGGAAAGTGTTTGTGAGCCACAAAAAAAGTCACGACAGAAAATGACAATGTAGATCTTCACTTTTCCCATGAAGACAGAGGTATATCAAAATTCAAGAGACTTCTTTGCTTAGCTTTTTTCCAAAAGCCAAATTCCTTGGCTTTTTTCTCTCCAGTGAAGCTGTACCTATCACAGCAAACAAAATGTTCCTACATTGGGAAAATATTCCATTGAAATGGATCAAAGTAGAAAGAACAGGTAGAACACTTACATATGTGGGCAGTCACAAACATCTTTCCAAGTCCTTCTGTTTCCTTATAACTTTTATATCTTATCTGAGCCTTCCTGCTATGACTGTGACTTGGGGTGACAACTCCTAACTTGTCTCAGAGACAGACTGTCATAACACTTTAATCGTTTGAGGTACAAACGTTTCCTATCAGAGCCCTGTTAAGTCTATGCTTGTTTGAGATTAAAAACCAGAAACTTGCCTAAGGCATGTCCCTGACCTGCACTATAAAGAGCTAGCAGAGCTTTTGTCATCTGAGCTCAGTGCTATACCTTGCATTTTGTTGAAGCTTTAAAGACAATTCTTCAGAGGCAGCTGGTGACTGTCCCTTATAATGCTGATCCTGGAGGAGCCTTACTGTGATCAGGGTAGCCCTCACTGACCTAATTCATGTGACTCAGGCCTGCAGAGGATCTCACCCAAAGAACAGAGACCATTTCCTAATGCAGGAGGACTCAGCTCCTGCCCCACAGCTGGTCCCTCTGTGACCACGAGTTGAGCTGATGTCTTGAACTTTACAACTTCTGTGGTCACTCACAGCCTCTTCAGTAAGTCCTCAAATGAACATTACGGGTCTCATGTAATTGCACTGTAACTGTATACATGTCTATATGCTTTGCTCTTAGTATAGGTTAAAAGATTGTTAAAATAAATATTTTTACACATGAATGTGCATATATTTATGTGTATATATATGTATACATATGCACACATACAGATACACACACATATGTATGCTTAGATACATATATAACACAGAATTTCCAGTGGTCTACATGATAAATCACGATGAAGATTACAGTTCATAAATGATGTCACAAATTATTCTACATTTTGTATTTTTTTATGTTATTTATTTCTCCTTTATCCATTTTCTCTTAAATTTGGTCTACTGTTAAAAAAACCCAAAAACACAAGAGGAAACACCACACGGAAAAAGCATGAGCAAAGTAACAGCATAACACCATGAATAGCAAAAGTGAGAAGGCAGAGAGAGACTCCAATATAATACTTTAGGATCAGATCATCAGGGATTTAACAGTATGCCCATCCACCATTAAATGGCTTTTATTCTCTCCTTGCTAAGCCCAGAGAGACTGATCATCTGTATGGAAGACTGAGAAGCACCAGAAATTTGAAGGCTCAGTGTACTATTGCTGTCCTATTAGGTTATAAACTGCCCACCATGAATGGGCCTCACACTGATATCACTGTGCACATGCAAGCACAGACATACACAAGGCAGGTAAAACTATTTTTGCTAAAGCTACTTGGCTTTCATTGAGTTTTAGAGATCCTTTTGGATACAGTGATACAATTTCCTTAACTGCCACACTTTGCCTTATAAACTTTTATTACTCTTGTGTTAGCAAGATTAAAAAAAACTATTTCAAAACAAAATATGAAGGTCATCTCACAAGCGCACTGCAGAAACAGCTGTGGCATTCTGGAAAGCTCTCACTGCCTCTTGGCCATTCTAACCAGTGAGAGCCAGGAGGAAATATGGTGGAAGTATTTCATACCTACTTCAGCAGAAATCAGTGGATGAAGAAACTAATTTCTTTCATTGCAGGGGAATGCTACCAGACTACAACAAGGTGCTGAACTGACATATTCTCACAAAGGAACAATACTTTTCCTCTAGGAGCTAACTAAAAGCACCACCATTCACCAGGGGCAGATAATGACCAGTTCACAGTGACAAGATATGCTCATATTTTGCAAGTACCACTTGCCTTAAAAATGCCTCACATGCATTAGACCGCAGGCCAGGGACAAAATGGCAAAATACACACAATGCAATGTCAAAGTGAAATGTCAGAAGAAAACCAAACATAATGCCAGAAAATGCAGCATATTGTAAAACTACAGAAATCATGCTAAAAAAGAAAATTCACTCATTTTTGTGTGTTTTTGGGAATCCAGTTGTGTTGTCTTAAAAGAAAGTATCAGAACTTCAAGATATGAAGTTGTCCCCTTGACAAGAAGGATGTGCTTTGAGCTGAGGACATGAGCATGTCAATGACTGCATGATATTTTAAAACAGATTATACCATGACCTTGTATTATACATAAAGGTACTTTTCAGACATTGCTGACTTTGAAAATACATAACAATTAAATACACTTCTGTGGAAAAGGAGTGTTTTTATTATTATGTTGTGGGCTAAGAAAAAGGGACAGCATCCCTAACAAATGGTATGCAGAGACTAGACATGCAAACACAGAAGAAAAGAGATAATTACAACAAGGTTTGTGTAGGGTTTTCCATTTCTGTGCTGATATTTGCTAAAACTGTCAAATAGTTATAAATCGAAAAAACAAAACCAAACAAAAAAACTGATGGAATTGTTGTATCAGACAACAGAAGATTTACACACCTAATTTTGAACTGAATAAGTGCTTTGAAGCAAGCATTAATTTTTCAAGTGTATTGACCAAATTTAATTTGATTTTAAAAGCCCAAATGTTGTATTGCATAATTTATTTGGATAGTCTGATTTTTTTTAGAAAAAAATTTACCAGAGTTTTTTTCTAAATCAAAATAAAAGAAAGAAGGAAGGGAAAGAAAACAGCTACAACGACTGAAAAATTGGAGAAGGCTACAATGGAGACAAAAACCATGGAGAAAGCAGGAAAAAAGGGAAAGGGGTAAAATACATAAAGAAATATATTTTAAAAATGATAAAAAGAAAGAAAAAAGGAGACGAGAACCCTGATTTCTAACCATCTTTTTCTTCTGTGTGATGAAGCTTGGATGGGTGTCTTCGGCAGGTGCGCCATTTACCAAGACGCTTGAAGAAATTCTCCTCTTCATCTCGCCCGTTGTCCAGGCCTCCTCCAGGCCCCCCTCCTTCTGACAGCTTCACTGCGCTGGTGAACTTCACCTGTGCAGGGACAGAGGGGCTGGTCAGCCTGTGGCATGGCACGGGATCTTGGTCTCACTGGTCAGACAAAAACATCTACAGAAGGGGTGTAAGGGTCACCACAGTAACACAGCTGGGTCTGCACAGATTTACATACTGAGGCACTTCATCTTTTAAGCTTTCTGATTAAAGGATTGATCTTTCTTGAGAGGCTGTGAAAGGACAAAGAAGGAAGGAGAAGTGTGACCAAAAATTAAAGCTAAAATGTGTTGACAGAACCTGCACTTCCCTCTCAGTGCACCAGAGCAGATGGACCAGTTACAGTGTAAGAAAGAGAGAAAGAGAGAGAGAAAGAAAGAGAGAGAAAAAGAGAGAAAGAGGGAGAGAGAGAAAGAGAGAAAGAGAGAGAGAGAGAAAGAGAGAAAGAGAGAGAGAGAGAGAGAGAGAGAGAGAGAGAGAAAGAAAGAAAGAAAGAAAGAAAGAAAGAAAGAAAGAAAGAAAGAAAGAAAGAAAGAAAGAAAGAAAAAGAGAGAGAGAGAGAGGTACCATGAGGTACAAAAGTCCAGAGTCAAATTCCCATGACTCTGCTCAGGAGACTTCTGTGACAGTCTCTTTAGCTGCAAAGTCCATACTGAATTAAATGTTCCCATGTGCAGCTAAAACCAGCCAGATCCCGCCATTCCAAGCTCTCTGTAATCCAGCCTGACACATTTACCTTGGAGCTCTGCCTGATGAAGGAGAGACGGTCAACAGAGCTGATATCCAGAAGATCTTCCACTCCATCAGCCAGGCCGGAGAGGGAGGAGCGCTTCAGCCAATTCCCTGGTACAGAATAAGCCACTCAGTGCAAATCTAAAAATTCTTTATAGAAGAGTCTATTTCTTTGCAATTGCAGTATATTTCTCCACAGTGGTCATACTAAGGCATGGGAAAATGGGAGAAAAGCGTAAGGTAACATTTTCATGTAACACGTATTAACTACCATGCAAGGCCAGGTCTTGGGAATTGTAAAGGATAAATTCTCTGTCTAACAAATGTGAATTTGGAACATTTCTCTTCTATAGACAGGAACAGTGCCTGTGAGATTACAGCACTAGCCTACTACTTTGGAGGAAAAGTTTGAATGATCTATTTTGACAAAAACATCTCCTGATACCTTTGGCAAATTGGCTAAATTTTCCCTTTGCCTCAGTTCCACATCTGCAAAATGGAAAGAGCAGCAAATCACAGCTTCTTTTGGGAGAATATACAGACAATAAGGAACTGTGTTGCAATATTTCTTAAAATAGATATATCTAGCTGTATTTTCTGCACATGCAATATGTATATAGAATAGAAAGAGACATACATTTACCTATGGGAAGTTTGAGTTTCTTTCGGAGGGAGATTCGTCGGGAGCGAGAGCGGGAGCGCCTGTCTGTGGTGGTTCCAGAATGAGCAGTGGTGCACTCGGATGTGTCCTGCTCAGATTGACTGCTGGTGTCACTCGCTGCACTTTGTGACTTAAACATCTTTCTCCAGAAGTCTTTGCGTCCCAGATTCGCCCCTTGGATTTGCTCATCACTGGAACAGAAGGTATGCAAAGCATGAACTGCATTTCAGCGAAGTTTGAATATTCAGGGAAATGAGACCTTCTTTCTGCAGCCCCCTCCTAACCTCTCTATTACTTGAGATTGCTTCATTTTGAATTCAAAATGTCAGCGGAACATAAGCTTGACAACACACTCAATATAGTTCAAGACACAAAATAACCATATTTTCTATCCTTAGGAGCTTGTCTACTGCGGCAGGACATTGTCCCCCCTCTACCACAGAAAGCTCATGTACTCTGTCCATCAGCTGGTGCTGGACAGATCCTCAAAGGGAGTTATCTCTGGTGCCAAAGAGGTGAGACCCCTAGTTGACAATTCTTCACCTTGAGAGCAAGATGTGGAGAGATAAGCCAGGAATCATTGACTGAGAGACATTTTACAACTATAAAAGCTACACAAATCTTGACTGAGGCAGAAGTCTCACACACACTCCCTGGAAATATGAAGGGCTCCACCCTGAAGCTTCGATGTATCTTCATGATTACTTCTCCAGAAATTGAGAGCAAAAGATTTTTAATGTATGCCCATCAGAAACTGGATGGTAAGATACATTGAATCCTAATCTATACTATTTCTTCACTAGCTGTAATATAGGTACCTTATTATTAGAGTGCACTGAATTGTACATCTACTAGTAGTGTTTCTTTTGCTTATCCTGCATAGTAAGTAATCTGTTAAAGTCCTATGACAGTTAAATTTGTGTCTATTAAATAAACAATTTATTTTGTAATAGACCTAATTGGCTGTTATTAAGAACCTGAGAAGTGAGAGCTATCTGGGTGCAGGCCACTCCTAAAAAGAATTACTGCCAGAAATCTGAGTCAAAGGTAGGACTTGTTTAAGTTCTCCTCTCCATTTATAACATGCACTGAACAGGTCATTCCAATTTTTAGTTTCTACACATGAAAATAAATCATCTTCTTTATGTCAAAATGAATTCTATTTATAAGACCACATTAGTAATTTCTACATGTATTTGTACCATAAAGCTTTAGGACATCATGACAGCCATTTGCGAACCTGCTCATTAAGTACTGGAACTGAGACAACATTTTTTACTATATTCTTGAGATCTCCCATAGCAGGGCTCAGAGAGGAACAACTTGCTGCAATCCTGCAGAGCAGTAAAAGGCTTTGTGTTATTCTTGCTGTCTCAGCAACAGTGAGACTTTGCAGACTCAATTAAGACAGAAGCATATGTGATGTACAGCTCTGGGCCTTTTTGCAAGCAATGTCTTCCTGCAGTGCATCTCAAAGCTCTTTAACAAGACAGAGGAGTTAAACGACTTGTCCAAAATTAATTCCGGACCGATGGCTATTTGTAGAATTTTATAAAATTCTGAGGAGTGTTGTTTAATTCAATAGTAAATGGCAGAATTAACTGGACATAGATTTCAGTTGTACAATGCCAAGAGCAGTTGACTCCCTGTGCTGAAAAGGGAACTACAGCAATCTTTGGAGACTATGTGCCCAAGGAAGGTCAGGAATGGGCTGGCTCTCACTGGGGCATTAATGACCCTTAGCAACAATTTGGAAATTGAAAACTAATAAAATCATCCCCAGGAGTACAAACAGAGCTTGGAAAACAGTTGTGGTTAAATCTCTGAGGAATTAACATGCTATTCACCACTATGCTGGTCGGGTACACAGTATTGACAAATCCACTGCACTGTCATTTGAAAAACTCTGTTGTCTCCCTATAAAAACCAGGATGGATCCAGTTGGCAGCACTGAAAACAGGCATTACCTGTTTGTTTGCAGCAGCTCCTGTGTAGACTCTCAACAGTTTGTTTTACCATCCAAACTGGTAAGCCTTTGCTGTCCTGTCCATTTGTACTAATCCCAGAAAGAAGCTGATGGCACTAACACATTGAACAATTCAATATTTACTTACTGCTCTGGAGTTTGCATTGGGCGGCTTGAGACGTAACTCCTGCATTCATCAGGGGCAGCTGAGGTCTGGCCTTTGTCAATGATGACACTTCCTACCTCAGACCTACACAGACAAGATGAATCGTCAGCCAAAGGAAATGGATGGCTCATTTCATGGTCATCACATAGAAATGGATATGGATAGCAGCAAAGTAGCTTTAGAAAAGTACAAAGTACCCTCTCCTTAGCAACTAACTGTTTCTATACACATATTATTCCCAAAAAAGGCATCAGCTCTTAGCAGCAAGAAAAAGGTTTTCAGGACTTTTTCAACTTTCTTAATCCTTCTTCCCAGCATTTTAATAAGACAAATTCCTTAAAGCACCAGAGGAAATTTCTTTTTAATAAAGAAGCATGTCAGATTTCTTCTGGGACTTGTTTGCATACCAGGGTTTACCTGTCAGAAAAGGATGTGATACATATTAAAAAGTACATCCACAGAGTATTTTGGGAGTGACACTATGCTTCTCAGTTCTCTTTCCTTATCGCTGTGTTTCCACTGCACTGTTCTCTCATGCCTCCTGTATAAGACTGCCAATGCTTTTCTCTGCAAATTTGTTGCAGTCTCAGATCATTAAATTTTAAAGGAGGCTGCTGCCACAGCACAAGTCTTCACAGAAAGAACTAACATGCTATAAAGATAAAACAATCCCTTGGACTCC
Source organism: Petroica traversi (assembly GCA_025920805.1). NCBI lineage: Eukaryota > Metazoa > Chordata > Aves > Passeriformes > Petroicidae > Petroica > Petroica traversi. The sequence continues at coordinate 1,683,781 of JAHLSL010000076.1, read as the reverse complement.
CTACATTTGTGTTCAGAGCAGAGAGTCATAGTCACATATGCAAGTCAGTCATTTACCTTCTTCCTCCTGATACCCACCTTTTGCTCCCAGAAGGTTTTGGCTCTTGCTCTGTTTCCTCTGTCTTTTTTCCTGGTATTAACTTTTCAGCACTGTCCAAGAGGGCACTGAGTGCCACTCTCCGAAATACATTACCATGAGCCTCCTTGATAAACTGGACCAGCTGTCGGATATCACAGTACAAGCCCTGAGTAGCAAGACACAATGAAAAAAAAACAAATTCAGTCTGCAGTATCTAAAGAAGCAGTGAGAATCAATACTTTCTGAGGTACTTCACCAGGCCATTACTTCTCCTCTGGCTCTTGTGTGATCTGCTCTTCAGGTATATGGTGTGTGATTTTTGGCTGGAAAGTAATTTAGTGCACTCAGAAGAAGCAAACAAGAAGGAGCATTATTATGGATCATGATCTGAAATGGGATACAGTAGATGGAGAGGTATCAGAGGCTAAAAGACCTGCGAAATGAGGGAGCTGCCAAGATGACTTCGTTTGTTTTACACCATTCATCTAGACCACAAACTTAAAAGGCACGAAATGTCTCTGACGTATGTGAGAGGATGTAGAGTGCAAACAATTGCATTTTTTTTTTTTCAGAACCAGTGGGTGACTTGGGATTTTTTTCATTATTTTAGAGCTTCGCATCATATGAAGAGAGAGGAATGACTCACTCATTCCCCAACCTACCTCCTACACTCAAGACCTTTTTTAGTTCTGAACATAAATATTTGTGATGTGCACATCACCTCTATATCTGAGGGCAAGGGAAGGAAGGGCTTGATTTTTGATCTGTGACCTTGGATTATTCTGAAAATTCCCAACAAGGAACAAAGGAAAACAAAAGAAACCCCAACAAGATTATAATTGCAACTGTATCCTGATTAAGGCTTTTTTAGAAGTAAGATATTGACCACAAGATTGACTTTAAAGAATGGCAAAACAACAACAAACCTGCACACATGCTCACAAGCTGTATTCTCCATACAGGCACAATTAACAGTGTTACCCTTTGGAATAAGTTTCACCTTACACACTAAAATAGGGTCTACAAAGATACACAATTTATAAGAAAAATTTACACTTGGTGCTCCTAATCTAGGTCCAATAATGGGCCATGTTTTTCTTTATGCCACCAAACAATCTCTTGTGAAAAACATTCCAAAGGAGGAATATCCATAAAAACTAAAGGATTTGGACATAGGTAGACTACTCTGCTGGTTTAAGGCATTAATCTGGTTTCCTTCTCCCTTCACCTCACAGAGCACTACTGTCCCTTTAGCTGGATTTCAGTGTCTCTACAGCTTTGCTGTAACAATGGAATACAAGAACGTTTCTTGTTTGCTTCCATGAAAAATCCTAATTTCTGATAATAAAGCAGATGGCCTGAGACAAGCTGCTAGCACACACCAGTTTGGAAAAAGAGAGCTCAAGTTATCTAGTCTACTGACTGCTCTGGGAGGATAGCATATACGTAGCAAAAAGCAACACCTTCCTTCCCTCCACATGTTCAGTAAATGGAATGTTTGTCTAAACCCTGAAAGATTACCAAGTTCCTGTTTAGTAATTCACACAGTCCGGCACTGGGGCCATGTGGTTAACCAAGTGAACTGCCTTTGACTTTGCTGAAAGTTGGTTCATGGCAGCTATGTTCTTAGAATCATAGAATAATTGAGGTTGGAAAAGACTGCTAAGATCCTTGAATTCAACCATTAACACAGCTCTGTCAAGTCCACCAAAACACCATGTCCCTGGTTCCACATTCACATATCTTTTAAATCCCTCAGGGATGTGATTTCACCACTTCCCTGAGCAGCCTGCTCCAATGCCTGACCTCCCCTTTCCGTGAAGAAATTTTTCCTAATATCTAATGTAAACCTCCTGTGGTGCATCTTGAGGACATTTCCTTTTGTCCTGTCACTTTTACCTGGGACAAGAGACTGTTTCAACCTTGCTACAGCCTCCTGTCAGCAGGTTGTAGAGAGCAAGAAGGTCTCACCTGAGCCTCCTTTTCTCTAGGCTAAGCAACTCCCTTTTCCTCAGCTGCTCCACATAAGACTTGTGCTCCAGACCCTTTCCCAGCTCCATTTCCCTTCTCTGGACATGTTGCAGCACCTCAGTGTCTTTTTTTAGAGAGTGGCCCAGAATGGACCACAGATTCTGAGATGCAGCTTCACCAGTGCCCAGAACAGGGAGACAATCACTGTCCTGGACCTGCTGGCCACGCCACTGCTGCTACAAACAGGAATGCCATTGCCCTTCTTGGCCATTAATCCCTCCAGACTATGCTACTTATCCATTTGCAACAACACAGAAGCTGCTTGAACAGGGAAGAAATTTTCATTCAAACTGCACAACATTTTCCTGTCTAAGTCCCCAGGTTCCAAACCAGACATGTAAAAAGAACATCAAATTTATATAATTTTTCAGCGACTTTCACATCACTTGCTGCACTCAAAGGATTTGGCTAAACTGAATGAATGCTTCACTGTAAAGTCTCACTCGTGACACCCAAGTGAGAAAGTAACTTTGTTAACATCAAGTGCTTACCAGGTTTTCTGGGCTGTGGAGCTCATGTGTAGTGGATGCACAGCGAGTGATCAATGACTTGAACATGGCACTCACAATAATACCTTCTACACTCTGGGCTGTAGACTTGTTGTCCACTGTGGTGAAGTTATTCCCAAATCCAGCCTTATCTGTAAAATTCAAGTATAAGCAAGCCATCTTGTTGGGAACAGTTTTAAAGAGAGGGCTTGAAGACGCATGTAAAGGACTATGATACACGAGACAAGGATACATCCCCACCTGATATCCTATTTTCAGTTCTCACAATCCCATCCCACAAAAATAAAGAAGAAGCAAAGGGCAAAATAAATTATAGGTATGAAAGCTTCCCAGAAATAGTTGTATTATGAAAAAGGACAATATCAGGTCAATTATAGCTTTGTTTCATCCACATCTCTCATTCAGAGAAGTGCAGAATAAGGCTTAAGATTTGAAAAATAACTCCAGCTTTACTAGTTACCATTCTAAGGAAAAAGAGATGTTTGATTCAGCAGCAAAGTGACAATATCCATGAAATTAAAATCTCCTGAACTATGGGAATGCTTTCCTTGGAAGGTGTATAAGGAGCTTTCAAAAAGACTCAGAAAAGAATTACACATTTACATGAATTACAGAAAACATCCCAGTTTCCTGAGATGAGAGAAAAGACTTTCAAGAGCTGCATGAGCTTCCATGCTTCAAAGCATGAGCCAGTAAATAATTGATGAATACTTAGGGAAGTGTCCTATAGGTATCTTCTTCATGAAAACAGGCTATATAATGTTCTTTGATGGTTTCTCTGAAATTCCTGGCATCAAAGACAGGCTAATTAATTAGTCAGCCTCCCCAAGTGTTTCAGAGGAACTATTCCTACTCTGTAAATAGTCATTCTTAACTGTTGTTTCATGCAGTGACCAAGCATAAATGCTTGATTGTTCTAATATAGTACATATTAAAACATGATTTTCCTAACTAAAAAAAAAAATCCTCAAACCACCCTATATACATACATGCATGCCCATTTGTAACTGCAGGAATATGCATCTGTGGGTCCATATTCTCATTAATTCAAGCTGTTCCTGCTGCTTACTGCCTCATCTGAGCCACCACAGACGGTTTTGAAGCTCCATTATATCTCCATTCAGATGTATTAAACAGTCATTCCCCCTGGTGTCTTGATGTCATGTCATGAAGCAGAAAACTTCCTGCCTGAGGCATCGTTTAATGAAAATCTCTTCTGTGAAGAGCCATGAACAAGAGGTAGGATGAACCAAACAGAGCCCTTCAATTTCATGTGCACTGTGTGCTACAAGATCTTGAGGCAAGATCACTGCGTGGTCAGATCCAAAGAGGTCCAACTCCCTTGACCCCCACTGGCTCAGAATACAGTTTATAAATTCTGAGAACAGCAAATCACATTTTGTAGTTTTTAAAGGACAAGAATGTGGCTTCCTTCTGATGGCACAGTTTAAGATACACAAGTGACAGTTTCTGATGCCAGGTATACTTACTGTCAGTGACTGGCTCCATGCAGAATCCCAGTAAAGCATGCAGGAAATCCACCACGTTATTGAGAGAATCCTTGTTCACATAATCCCTCATGGTCTGCCGGAATTGCATCTTATCCAGTTTGTACAGTTTTGTGAGGCAGTTCTGGGCCTGCAACAGGGTCCATCAAATCATATCACATCAAAGTATGTGTTCAAGTTTTTCTAGCAAGAGCAAATTTTATTCTTAGCCAGTGTTCTGCTGACTCTGAATGGGCCCATAACAAGACAGGTTCACCTCTGAAGTCAATAAGAAATTCAGCACAAAAAAGAGTGCACCAGTATGGGCACTGTTTGAGGTGGTGATGAAGCTGCTACCAGTTATACCTCAAGTCCTCCCTTCCTCTGTCCAACCCCAAAGTTAATTCTCACTGGATGTAAATGAACTGGGAATGTACCACCTCTGTCAATGCTCAGTGTCTTGGTGGAACAGGTTCTTAGCCCCAGGCATCTGATTTTCACCCTCCAGCTCAGACCCAACCTGTTGAAGGCACCTATACTCAATTTACATTATATGAAACACTAACTTTTTACTTAAAAGCTATTAATTGTCAACTTCTCATATATCCATCCTAAAACTATCCATCCTACTGGGACCCTATGAAGGCTGGAGTTAAAAGAATTTAAAATATTCTCTATAGGAAACATGAACTCTCCTACTATCTACAACAGGGTGCTTAACTTTCAGTAAGTTCAGACATGATTGTCCACGCAGTCAACACAAATGGTACATGCAAAGCAGTTTGGCCAGACAAACACACACAAAGTGGGGCAGACTTACACATGTAGAAAATATTTTCCTCAATTCAATGGACCTGATAAGAACCTTGGTTCCAAAAGACATATTCATTTATACTTATTGTTATGCATGGGTCTAAATGCTTTGCTGGCTCAGCTCCAACAGAAAAGTCTAACTGACATTGTGATGAATATGGTACCTGTTCAACCAGGGTTGAACCTGTGTAGAACCTTTTCACTGTTACCACTGGCACTCTCTCACCCCATCTTGCCCCACCGTGTCCATTCCTGCAGTACCTGGAAATGTAGTTAACACAAGAACACTGCAAGGATACAGAGCAGCCAATGCATCTCTGAGAAATCAACCTCAGAGCCCAGAACCTAATTATGGCTCTGTTGGCATAGCTCAAGCTAACCAAAGCCATGGAGAAGAATCTGTTTCACATTAATCCCATGGGATTAGTAAACTTCCATATAGTCATGAAAAATGCTCCCTTCTGCAGGCACACAAGGTGTGGAGGAGGCATGCACTGAGAAGGCCTTTGAAAGGCTCCCATTTAACAGAGCTGGACTGATCTCAAGGAGACAAACTCTTCTGATGTCTGGGCTACATCCTGGGTACTTTCCATTGCCTTAACTGGGGCAGAACCGAAACTGTTAGGAATCAGCAGTGATGACCCACCATATCCTTCATCAGGGCACAAGTGAATCTTTTCCTTCCTTGCAGGACAATAGAACAAGTACAGTGCAACAACAGTGCACTCCAACTATCAGGAGCTGATGGAGCAGCCCAGCAGCAATTAGTCATAATCACCATTAGGAAAGATGGGCGTACTTACACCTTAGACTTTTGGATTTACACAGGCAACCCAAGACAGCTGCACCTCTTGTAAACAGAATACTCTTTTGGGGTACTTTCCTGTGAAAAATTACTAACACCAGCTCACACATGGAATTTGCTCCCATGCACTGTCCCAGCCCATCCACTGGGGTGGTCAGAAGCACCCTGGGCCCCAGGTGGGCTCTTGGAAAGCCCCAGGGGCTGAGAGGTAACACTCTAGCTGAAAATCTGCTACGGCTGGGCTGCAACACAGTCTGTGAGCTGGGGCAAAAAGCAACACATTTACTGTCAATACAGGGGAAGCTACAGAGGGGGCAGGCAGCAATCTCAGCAGCTGATGTCAGAAGTACAAGGGGGGGACATTTTAATGAGCTTTAATTCTCTTACATTCTCCCGGAATACCTGGTGTCTCAGGCGATCTCCGGAGAGCCCTCGGTGTCCTTCTCCACAACCATAGGCACAACCCAAGGACTTCACAATTTTGATCAACATTGTGAGTGCCAGCCTATGGGTGCTGACAGATGGGCCTTCATCCTGAGGGTCACAGAGGGAAAGACAGTGTGTAACCCCAGCAGAACTACTGGCATTTTGTTAGCATTTTGCTTCTGACAAACTGCTTTCCAGTTCTCATCTCAGAAACTCCATTACTGGGTTTTATTCTTGAAGTGTTTACTCCAATTATTTTTCAAGTTTAGAGACCAGCTCCCCCCACCGTAAAAAGTTATGCTATAAATGTGAAGCCCCAACATGCTGCTGTGCATGTATTCAGAACTTACTTCAAAATATTAACCTTGAAAAACAGAGAGTTGGCTTGGCTGAGCAGAAAATCAAGCATCTTTTTAAAATGTCTTAGATATTATGCTACTGTAAGTTGCAACTTCAGAGGTCAGCAATATAGTATCTCTTATCCAATTCCTGTAGCAATACTGAAAAAATTATTACTTCTAGTAATCAAATAAAAGAAACTTTGCTCACACACTGGGTTCCATTTTCCTTTACAAGTAATGAATCACAAACCTGAAAAAAAATCATTGTGATTGAGGGTTTCAAACACTTCATCAAGTCCATGCCAGGCTCACAAACTCTGTTTCTGGCTCTGCTTCTCTGGAGTAGTTACAGTGCTTGAATTGCTAATCATGTTTCCTCAGCAGATCACCAGAGCAAAACAGAAGGGCAGTTGCATACACATGCATACTCAATCTTATCAGACCTTAAAGTACATTTGGAATGGTATAAAGAAAGAAGCAAGACAAACCTTTTCTTGGCCTTTTTCATTCTTCTCATATGGCCCTCCTCCTCCTCCACCACCTCCATCACCTCCACCTCCGCCACCTCCACCTCCTCCACCACCTCCTTCTTCTTCTCCATCTCCAGCTCCACTAATTGGAGGTGGTCCAAACCCACACGCTGAACCAGAAGCAGCCCCTTTGAGCTGGAAGGATCCTTCACTTGGTCTCTTTTCAGGGGCCTCATTTTCCTTGTTCTCACTCTTCCTCCGAACTTTCTCCACACAGGGCACCACACCAAGCTGCAGTAAGCATTCCACAATGTTCAGAGCCACATCACAAATCCGGGAACTGATGTCGTGGTTCAGAACCAAGTAAACAGCCTTCAGGACCACCTGGGAGATTCAAACATCGTCTTTAAAGCCAGAATTACTTTCTCTCTTAGTAATATTTAGTGCCTGGAAAGTCTAGATTCCAGGGACTCATTATAGCTGGCACAGTACAAACTCTGAACAAAGGATACACAGCCCTAAATACCAAAAGCCTACAATATAGATGTCAGACAAGAAACCACAGGCTGGGCACAGTCAGGTTGAAAAGAAAACCATGAGACAACATCTGTGAGCCTGAGAACACTGCTTCAGTGCACCAAGAGCTGGCAAATCATTACAGGGAATGAAAAAGTGAGGTTTAAGGTGCTAGAAAAAAGGTGCTACTCAGTCTTATAATATTTTATAGGGAATTTGGTGCATGCCCCAGGAACACAGCTATTAAGTAATACCACTTAAGATTTGATGTGTGCATTCCACATGCACATGCGCTCCTTGCAAGGAGTAACAGGAGTTGCAGTTTCTCAGAGGAGACTTTTAAGATATGCACAAATGTATCTGACTGACCTTTATATACTGCTGAGAGAAGTCATATAAAGAGGTGGAGGAAAAGCCCATCAAACCCCTGATCTCAATGGTACAGCTATATTGACAGAAGAGGGACCTGGCTTTCCTCGTTCCTTGCCAATTACCGAGAGATCCAGCATGCCATTCTTGTGGACAAAGCTGTTGGTTCCATCAATGTGATCCGTATCCTCCAAGCAACTGTAATTGATGCAGGAGTCTGTCAGGCTCCGTGGGAGGTTGGCACATGCAAGTGGCTCATGGGGCATCTCAGGGATGGGCACCTGGTTGCAAAGCTTCCTCATGTGCTCACTGAAGAAATCGGCGTACCCCACATTGAACGAGGCCAGGGTGGTGTTGAAGGTTGCCACAGTGATGGTGGAGATCTGGGACCGCACTACAGGGAGGGAAACAGACACCTGTAAATTTCCATCTCCACAGCTATGGAATGGAAAATTGACGCTGAGCTTGTCTAAACGGAGCAGCTCTCAAAGGGCCAAAAGAAACACAAGTTCCTAATTCCTACCATGCGTATAGGGATCAAAGGTAAATTGATTTCTTTTAAGACAGTGTAAATTAGAACAACCTGAAGCTTGTTCTAGCAGTTCAGTTCTCTGGAAGCTTAAGCTGATCTCAGTTAAATGGGCAGTCAAGTAGATCAGGCAACTCAGACATTCTAAATCTAATCCAAAAGGATTTTGCTGGCTTTGCTCCCTTCATTAATCCAGCGCCTCATCTTAAAAGCAGCAGTGCCCCTGCAAGGCAAAGAGGAAGGACTCTGCAGCTGAAAGACAGAGGTGAGGGTAGTGGAACCACAGCACAAATTTGAAACAGTTTTCCAAGCCACATCAATTTGGAAAATTTCATCACACCAGTTGAAAAAACCAGTATCTGTGATAGTCTAAACCATCTCCAAAACACAAAGCTGTCTGAAGAGAAAGGTCCTGCAGTGCTTAAGCTCACAGTGTTCAGAGACAGGAATTTTGAGCTGCTCAGGTTAGCAAGCTGGCTATAAGTTCTAATTTTTATCAAGGATGCCTCATGTTTTTAAAAGTCATGCTGATTTCCAGGCAACAGCATTAGTAATTTCCCACACCTAGTGCTTTGTAAGTACATTTATATACCTTCTAGAGTAGCAATACACTAGGTGCCCCACAGGGCTGTTTACACCACCATCTGCCAGACAGTACAGAAACAGGGCTAGAGAATTACAAAGAACTTCTTCCTAAGGCTATTAGGTATATTCTAATTAATAAACTAATTACATCTAATACATTTAATAAACAATGACTCAGCAATGGACTGGTTATATTATGCAAACAGCAAGTCACCAGAGTGGCAATCACATTTCCTGACAGCTTGTGCAACCCCACTAACACTAAACTGGCACTATTAATTAGGATAAAGTTCTAAGGCCAACAGCAGTACTGTGAACTAGGCCGCAGTTTGGTCAATGATCAGGGCAGGAATTAGCTGCTCATATCAGAGAATTTCTTCCTGGCATGTGTGACTTTTTAATGGCATTCACTGAAATTTGTATTGTGAAGATAACAATAAAGATTGCATTAGGATATTTTATTCCTGAGCTACCAAATTTGATGATTACCCAAGGGCAGATTTTTTTATTCTTGTTTCACTGATTTTTTGCTTAGTTTATTTCAAAATGGGTAACAAAAATCCATGTCCAAATCCTACACAGAAAGATAGAATAATTCAGATTGGAAAAGACCTCTCAGATCATCAAGATGGACCTTTTCACTCTTCAAATCCTGTTAAAAGCTCTTTTGGTGAGCCTTGATAACTCCTGGGCAAAGATCCTTTTTCCACTTTGGGTCAAGATTAGCTTGTCTGTCACCAACAGGCCTGGTGTCATGTAAACCAACCCATAATCAAAGCCCCCAAAATTCTGCCAGTATCATCAGGCTCAGAGCCAGGTGTTGATCTGCTGGTTCTTCCTGTCTTTCCTCATAATTTCCTACCACTGGAAGGCTACAGGAGAACACTGGTTTGGCCCCTCTTACCTTCATCAGTCATCCCAAAACCCTGAAGTCTCTCTTGATTACCCTGGGACTTCTTGCAATTTCATTGCTACCTACTGGAAATATCAATAATGGATAACAGAAAGCTTTCTCTTCCCATCTTTAACCTGGGTCTCAGAGAGGCAGCAGAATTCCCTAAGAAATGGGTCTGGTCTCCATATTGGTCTTTCAGTTCCTGAAGAAGGAAGTCCCCTATGACAATGACCCATCTGGTTTTCTTTACAGAAGCAGTTCTGACACAGGGCATGGGCCAGCTTAACCTCAGCCACACCTCCATGGTGGAGGCACCAGGTCCTCGTCGGTCTCCCCTCACAGAGCCCCTCACCCATCGAGCAGCCAGGAAGGCAGGGCAGACACAGATGAGACATTCTTGCTGCACCAGGCAGGGACTTGTGCCACTGCCCCTGTCCCTTAAGTCCCTGTGTTCAGCCCAGGCAGAGATAAGAGAAGGATTTCTCCCTGTCTTGAGTTCTGTCTGTTGTCTCTGCCATCGCAGTCACACTGGTAATGCCATTTCTGCAGAGGCCTCCAAGACACAGGGGCTTCAGAGAGACTTTAGTAAACTTCAAGCCAGACCTCCAATTGGAATGAGTTGAATTAAATAAAAAACCTCGGGATTTCCAGCAAAATCCAGCAGGTATGGACTGCAAAGAAGCATTACATACAAGAAAATTCCCTGTGAAACTATTAAAGATAGCAATACCAAGTTTCTGTTCACACTTCTGTGTTGTGTTGTGGTAAGGCAAGAAAACCCCAAACCATTCCTTCTCCCTGCTGATGGCCATCAGTTGTTTTAACAACTGCACCAGATAACAATGAACAGTTTGAAATTATTTTCTTCACAGTACAAAAAACCCCTCAAGAGATATGGAAACAAAAAAGGAAAAATCAATTAACCACATACGCATACATAGAAACAGTAACACTTCCTTCCACTTTTTGGGGCTGCTATTTCGTGAAACGTCTGTCCTGATGTGTTAAATTTACCTTCTTTGACTGTGTTGTCTCCATGGCTGTTGGAGGGGTCGGGCAGTTCCGAGACCAGCGTGTGATGCGAGTGCGAGTGCCGGGCGCTCAGACCCTCCATCTCCGTGGCAGTGTCGGAGCTCCCTCTCCTGGTAAACTTCCCTAGGGCGACCAAAATAAATTGATATTTCCTGAGTTTAGTTACCCGAGGGATGGCTGGCGACACCGGCTGAAGTTAAAAACTGAATGACCGGAGTCTGTAAAAATCAATGCCTTTCATCACGCTGTGAAGCAGAACCAAACATTACAGCGGGATCTGTCATGTGGGATCACTGACATGGAGACCAAATGGTCCAAACTCTCTGCAAGGCTCTTCCCCTCTGCACACACTGATTTAGCTGGCACCTGCATTCTTGACCACCAGCAGCTTCAAGCACTGTATGACTCTACCCTTTGAGGCATGTTGTAGGAATTTAGTTTCTTCTCCTCTTGCTCCCAAAAATAAGTATAATAGCACGAAGAGTGCTAAGGCAAAGGAAATTCTTCAAGAATACAACAAAATATAAATTCAAAAAAACTTACTGAAAGGGGGATTTCTCTGAAGTTGTCAGGATCTGTTGCCCAATGGATGTGAAATACATGATTTTACTGAGATATCAGAAATCAAAAAGGTTAAGCCACAAGAAGAATCTGGAGCCCCTGACATCAAACTTTAACTAATTTCTCAAAGTACTGAAAGTATGAAATGGAGGATTTGGATAATACGGTTGTTATTCTTGTACAAATCTGAAGGTGTTTGTATATTAAGCATTAACAAAAGTCTTTAAGAATTTATTTGACCACTGTCCTGTGTTCTAGTGACAGACATGTTTATAATGGACAGGTTACCAAAATGATGCTACCTATCACCTCTAAGAAAGGGTACCAGGAATAAATTTGTGAAACAGAAACAATGCCTAGATACTGTTCAGTGAACTTAGAAACCTGAAGTAGTGAATTTTTAGGTTCAAACACTGTATCTCTGCAGTATCAAGACAGTATAAGCCTCACTGAGAAAATACCCTATTTATATTGTATCCAATATACACTCCAGCAAAACTGAGAACAGAACTTTTTGGCATGTCATTAATGACACTGTTAATGATACTAATGATATTGCTGCTAATACTTGTCATACTAATGATACTGCTGCCTCTCCAAGTATTTCCCTTTTAAAGAAGGGAATGCAAACATTCTTTGAATCTGTTTGAAGCTGTGCTTGTGTGATGCTTGCTACCACACAGGGAAGTGTATTCAAGTGGAACAGAGATCACTACAGGTTCCCACAGCAGCTATTATTGCAGTAAAGATGGTTGCTTTCAGAGAAAAAATGAAGTGAAGCGTAAGTCATTCAAGGTCTGCTGTGAGTGGTTACCAATAGACATGAAATGCTGCAAACAGAACCAAGGACACAGGGTGACAAAGGGACTGGAGGAAGAAATAGCCCCTGTTGCTCTCTGCATGTCCACAACAGGAGTGACACGGAACCTGGGGCAGAGACAGCAGCATCTCACCCAGTATGGTGGTCTGCCATCCTCCTCTCTCCATGCCCCGCCGGTCCTCTCCGATCCCAGAGAAGCTGCCGAAGGAGAAGGTGCTGCGAGTGGGCGAGACATCCAAGTGATCCTCGTGGAGCAGGAAGGGCACCCCCATCCGCCGCTGCCGCTTCTTCCCAGTGTGGTGGAAGGGAATGGAGCCTTTGCGCTCCCGCTCCCGGTCCTCTTTGCGGCTCTTGAACTGCAGGCACAGCAGCAGAGAGGGGAGCAGTTAAGAAGCTTTGAGGCATTGAAAACAACCACTTCAGGGGAAAAAAGATAACACAGATACGTTTCCCAAGTATAACTTTCCACTCTGAGCATTTTATCTTGGCCATTTCCCACGGCAGAATCTAATTGCATGCCGGGGTCCCTTGAGCACTTGAAAGATTGCAGTCTTTTTCTAGGCTGGGATGGATGCCCTTGGATAATTTTATGACATTCTCTGACCTTGAGCACGGAATGGATGGTTGAAAACCCAGAGCAAAGACGAGGTAAAACATTAGAACTCACTGACTTAGCTGGAAATACAGTGAGCACTGGCACTTAAAATTCAGCACTGTTTGAGTAGCCTCCTCTCATGCAGCTTCATCAGAACAATTACTTGAATAAAGGCTTCAGTATTACGTTTGTGATGTGCATATAAAAACCAATGTAATAACACACAGAATCAATTCCAATGAAAAGGGATGACAAGCTCACATACAGCATGATTATATATTCCAAGCAGAACTCATGAAGATATAGCCTGAGCAGACCTTCTGCAACCACTCAGGAAGACACTGAAGTGTTGAATCATAGGTAAATTAAAGAGCTGTTTGCTTTCACTCACCTTTTTGAAGATGTTCATCCCCAGGTCTGTGGAGAGATCTGGAACTGCTGGTCTACGTAAGTTGGTCAGTGAAACCTTGGAAAATGCCTCTGTGCTTAGAGATTTTTCTTCCTCATTACATTTTATTGTAAGATCCTGCAGCTCCCAAAAGAAGACAGGCACAAGAAGAAATAGAGGATAATCAGCTTTAAAAAAGGAGCTACTTCCTAGAGATGTCAAAGGAGCACTGCAGAGGAAAGGACCTCAAATTCATTACATAAAAAAGTTTATACATTTAAAGAAAATGGATGATAAATGAAAAACAAAACTTAGAAACTTCTAGAATTATTTACTTTGTCTAAACTTTCAGTCACAAAAGGAAATAGTACAGCACACTGAGGAAAGCCTCAGGCCTTGCTGTCAGCCTGGTCTGGTGGCATGGAAGAACATGCTCCTCTCTAGTTTGATTCTGATTCAGGTATGACTCTGAGTACCTGATGAGGTCTTGGTTTACACTGATGAGCAATCATAGTTCTTACCCTTTGCAAAGCATTTCATTTAAGATCTATGCCCTTAATAATATACACATTTAAATACATATTTTGGAACTAAACAGCAATAAGCAGCTCTGCCCCTTCAAGAAACTTAATTTTCAGAAAATTTATTTACTCATCAAAGAAATATAAGACTTCTAAATCAGTAAACATTCTTTGACTGTAATCCCTGTCCATCATTTTACATATGAAACTTCTCCCCTTCCTATATCACAGAATGTCCCACAGCAGCAAAAACCATGAGGCTCACCCCAATTTCAGTAGTGCTCACTCAAATCACCTCTGCATCAAACAACACATGCTATACCTGCCTGCTGCAAGGAAGGAAACTGGCATGAACTCAGCTTCCAGCCATCTGCTCTCAATAAAGATCTAATGCCATCTTCCATGGAATGTTTTCCATGAAATTGTGCAGCTGTCCTGACCAAATTCCCTCAGGGTGATTTTCTTCTGCCTAAATATCAGCTTGTTTCCAATGGAATGCTCTTTTTCTTTTCTGTCCCACCAGAAATACTCTGCTGAACAAGTGGGTCATGTTAAAACACTTATTTGCTTTCAATGCAGAGACAGCCACATGTCAGAGACAGATGAAATTACCTCTATGAGAGGCTTAGATTGTGCCTAGCCAGACTGCAAATTACAGAGCCAGCCAGCTTCTGCAGTATACACGTGGGCAGTTTTATGCAGAAAAAGGTTCAGCAGAACCCAGTGACGGCCTTTGCAGCTGAAGGCTAACACCAGTTACAGTGTTTGCAGTACCAAATATTGGGGATCACACATTTTTCAGAGACTTTTCAGACTAATCAAAGTCTACCCTTGAATCCTCCCTCTTAATTTTATCAGCACAAGAATGTAGGAGACACACAGCAGCAAGGCTCCTCTTCACCACTGCTTTTAGTACAGGTTATCTACCACTTTGCACATATGACTAAAGATTCAGAGGAGGAGTCATATATAAAATCCAATACACAGTAAATCAGGATTCAACCCCAGCCGCTCTCAACAGTGAGGCCAGCAAGTACTCCATTTAGCTTTTTTCTTAGCTTTTATAGCTCTCTGGCCTCTTCTGGCTATAAAACATTGTATGACTTTATTTTGGATTAAGTATCTTTGTCCATTGGTTACGCAATCACTATTTTAGTAGGTGGTTTATGATCACCAAAAGACAGAGAAAGGATTAGGCCCTACTGAGGCACAAACCATGTAAACACACAGACAGTCCCAGCTTTGAAATCTGCTCAGGGTAGGTATCAAGCAAACAACACCAGAGAAGTAAATTACAGAATTACTTTAAATCTACATTGTGGTATACAAGGCATTTCACAAATCAAACCTGCCAAAGAGTGTTTAAAAACATGGCAATTCTGTGCAGTAGACTACACGGCAATTATGTTAAGCATAAGATTGATAAGACAGTAAAATAGTTTGGGTTTGGGGGCTGCTCCTCTAGATTTTGCTGTTTCTATTGTCTTCCTCCTTCATGACTGTATGTGTACCAGCTCATGAGTACTTCTCTCAGGATATCACACTTGAGACTCTTGCTTTCCAAGAGTCAGCATTGCAGTAAGCACTACAGCTGCACTGGTGCTATGATTAATTTAAGTTTCCTCTCTTTCCCCTGCAAAGAAAGTGCAAGACTGTAGCAGCTTGTGAATGTCTGAAGGTTCCATATCCTACACCTGCCCTAATAGTGAATTCACTGCATACAAGTGCAATACAGGTTTCTTTTATCACAGGTTGCCTGGTCTGAAACATGTTTACACCAAAGTCACTTTTTACAGGCAGACAGTATTCACTCAATTTACACTCCATCCATCCACCCCTCTTTTCCCACGCAATAAGGAGTGCCAGAATTCTGCACTGAGGCTTTTCCTACTTTGCTATTCAGCTCACTAGACAATACAGGGAGGATGTTCCTCATGTCCTCTCAATCCCCACTGCTTTAGCCCAAGCTTATATGCAAGACATGATTTTACAAACACAGACCCAACAGGAAATGTGAGAGTTTTGCTGAGGCTCAGGATCATTAGTTTACTGGTTATCCTGACAAACTGCAGAACAATAGAAACAACATTGATTTGCCACAAAAATCTACTGCTCCTTGGTGTGATTTGCAGGCAGAAGTGTTTTTCTTTACACAGGTTTTGCTTGCCACTTTATATCTATCCCACTGAAATTCAGAGTGCCAATGATTTTGAGGAGCTATTGATCAATCTTTGAGTAGAAATGACGACACTGTATTAGGAATTTCAGATCTAGACCAAAGAAACTGGCTTTAAGCATAACCATGTGTCAGACAAGCTTGCCAAGGCTCAGCATACAATCCCTTGAGTTAAAAGAAAGGACAAATCCTAGCCAAGAGGTGGCATTCTCTGCTCTGAACTAGCAGAGAGCATTGTCTGATGAGACTGAATATAAGAACAGCAGTAAAGTTCCTATAGTTGGCTGGGATGAACAAGAGCCCAGCTACTTCGGTTGTGTTGCACAGGTTTCAGTCCCCAAAGTTTTAAAGAATGGGGACATGAGTTCAAAATTTTGCTGCCTGGAAGACGATTTCACTTCCTCCATCACAGCTTAACGAATTGGAACCCTGGAACAGGATTCTATTTTGAAGTACTACAAAAATACACTGGACTGACACAGAGATTACCAAAGCAATCAAACTCAGCCTTGGAGCGAAGCATGCTGTGGACAGAGTCCTCACATTAACAGCTACAGAGAACCCAGTGGAATTGCCAAATGGATTTAGCAGAAAAACTTTAGAGAAGAGCAATGGAGTCTTCTGCAAAGCAGTCTCTGCAAGCAAAACAGCCCAGAAAAGCAAGAGATAGCCAAGCATGTGAAAGGAAGGAAGTGCTTTACAGCATAAAGAGAAGAACCAGGACAACATTAGTGCAACCAGTGCCTGTGGAAGACAATCTCATTCATACTGCCTCTGTCAACTGCTGACTGCAATCCCTGTTGCACTGGGAGCTAAACCTGCTGATATGCAAAACAATCAGGTTGTTGTGAGCAAGAGCAAAGGGATGGTACATGCATGGAAACAGTAAAACACATCAACAGCAATATATTTCAATTTTCCCTCCAGGAGATATTAAGGAGGGAATCCCATAAAATCTCCATGCGCAGGTAGATTAAGATTGAATAGTAATTCTTATCACCTGGCCTTAATGGAGCTATGAAAAGCTTTTACAGCGATGAAACGTTATAGAAATGACACTGAAATACAATGCAGTTTAAATAATACTGCTGGTGTTGAGTCCTTAGAAAAACAAGTAACCACCAGGAGTTATAATAATGTATATAAGACTGTCTATAAAGTCCTGAGATCTAAAACTTACAGCAATAATATTTACACTGTTTATGCTTGTCCTTTAGACTTTGAGCATCTGGGGTCTACTGGAGAAAATGTATTTCACCTTCCTTCCAATCAAAATCTATCAGAGACCTGAAAGCACTGATTTTAGGAAAAACACCAAGAATTCTGAGATATCCAACTCAAGAAAAGAAATTTGATAGCAAAATGAATATGTCTTTCACTCAACTGTGTCATAAAATTGGATGGCAAAAATAGAATCTTTGCTCACTTTTGTTAGGCAGTTCCATCAATTAAGTAAACCAGCATTTGCTGCTAAAAGCCCTCATGACAGAAAAAGAGGGCATAACCCAAAAGTAGCACAAATCCACAAGGAGATTAACTGAAACTACAACAATATTCCCTTTTTATCTGTGGAACAGGTGAGCAACACAAAAGAAAAAAAATAGATAAGCTCCAACACAAAGCTTTACTGCACCAAGGTCTGGAGTACAGGGGTCATTGTCCAGCAAATAGGGAGCAAGACTTGACACCTATTAGGACAGTTTCTCTACTAAGACTTTTTTGGCAAATATAAAAGCTATGCAATAAGAATAACAGCAGAAGAAATAACATGGAGAGCTTTTGCTCACTGCTGCTGTTTGCCAAGCCTAATTCAATATTTTAACACAGGCGTTTGTCTGAGGTGCGCAGTCTGTACTAATCGCAGTTCCTTTTCTCTCATTTTAGGGAGTACACCAGAGAAGCTCCTGGGACCTGAGCATTACACTGCAATGCAAAGGCATTGGAACCCATTTCTTCTGATAACTGCATTAGTACATTATCACATTAAAAACTAATGTTATCCTAAACTAGCAGATTTTTGTGTTTTTCCTGAAATCCCTAGATTAATTATCCCAAACTTGCAGAAGTCACCAGCTCTGACCCTCTGCATCCGATTCTTCAAAACACTCATGGTTTGGCCAACACCAAAGCTGTGCATATCACTACTTGCTCACTTCCCAGCACCACCACACCCCAGTTATGTTCCTGCTGCTGGTGACTGCTTACCTGGGTTTTGTGGGTGTTCACCAGAGACGGCGCAGCCGCCACCATGGAGCTGCTGCGGGGCCTTGGCAAAGGGGTCATTTCTGGCTCGGGTGGCCTCTCTGGCTTTTCCTGCAGCATGTGCCTGAGCCTCTGCAGGTAGTACATCAGGGACCACTGCGTGCCCTCCTCGGACCAGTGCGGCTGCAGCAGGCAGCGCAGCACTGCCACATCAAAGTACGTGGCATAGCGCGACTTCTGGCACGGCGGAATCACCAAGGACACCCTGTTCCAAAAAGCAGGAGTGGAAACGTTAGTCATCAGATTCCTCAGGCTTTCTTAGATACTCCGCTCTCTGAATAAAGAACTGACCCTTTGGGACTAAGGTACCTAACTGAAAAAAGCATTACTGACGGCACGAAACTGGATATTTAGCTTTCAGCTCCCCAGAGGACTCCAGTACATGCTGTTAAGTGTTTTCTTCAATAGGGCTGCTTTCGCAAACTGTGATCTGAAGATAAGCCTCCAGTACCTGTGCTAACTGAATAATCTGTTCAGCAGGAAACAGAAAACCCTTGAGCATCTGCTGTTCTGATACTAGTAATACATATTCAGGAATGGCTTATGTTTGCACATATCAGGTCTTACTTAAGAAAAAGCAGACAAGGCAGCAAAATTTGTTAACCCTTTAAGCTAATTAAATAGATTCCTATATAAGTAAAAGTTACTACTATGGCCATTCTTTGCCAAGGTGCTCTAGAGAAAAGCACCCTTTAAAGCCCTCACTGTAATTTTCTTGCTGTATTAATTTTCCAGTAGATTTTAATATAGAATTTCCTAAGTATTGTAGAAATTAGTGCACACAAAGCATCTGCAGTGAGCTTCAAAATGAGAATCTAGAAATTTCAGATTTCAAAGGCATCATATGTCATTCATAGCCAATCTTCTTGCAATAAAATGCCCCAAACTTTTTATTCCTAATCTTTTATACCACATTTTCCCAGCAGAGTACAACTGGCCTGATCTACCCTCTGCACAGTCACTAGCTGTCAGGAGACAATCCGTCAGATAAGAAGCAAGTTAAATGGAGTCAGATGAATGAGAATCACATGGCAAGAGAAGGTGTGAAATCCTGGGGGTGGAGCAGGAACTCTGGAAAGCTTTTTTTTTTTTTTGTCTGCTGAATTCACATTTTGAATGTTTCCACTCTGTATTAGAAACACACCTCTGTAACCTGCTTATTTCTGGGATTTTGGGGTTCTATAAAAATTAAGAGTACTCTCATATACTATACTCTCACACATTTGAGAATCATCACAAGAACATCAAGTTTTGTTTTTTGTTAAAAGCCATTTTTATTATCAACTTGCAAAATAGCATGCAAACAGCATGGACAGGCCATTCCCATTTCCAGCTAGGTACCACCACATTCTGAATAGATGGGTCCAAGGCCACAGTCCAGAAAAGCCTTAGGGAACAGCAGCAATACTGACCAGTGGGACCTCTGAGTGCTCAAGAGAAGCACATGTGTTAAGTGCTTTTCTGGATCTCTGCCCTGTGCCTCCAAAGCAGGTATGGAACTGGCAAAGGAGAAAGAACAGTGACACCAGTTGGAATCACATGAACCCTGCTCCGTCTTTCATGCTTGGAAACAGGGAGCAGGTGTCAAGGCTGGGCTTGGATCAGCACATGGATCTAGAGCTCAAACTTGCAAGAGCTGGTTTGCTGCCAGTCCCACAGGCCAGTGCTGGAGGCACTTGGAGACTGCAGACCAGCCTGTGTCAGCATCTGCCACACTATACAAAATACACAGTTTCTCCCCGCGTGCTGTGTTCCACGCAAAAAGGCTGCAAGTTTGAGGCCTTTGAAATGAGCTGTTATAACAGCCTCAAAAACTAAATTAGGAAAGAAAACAATGCAAAATGGGAATATGCTGTAACATTTCCCCCATAAACCTGATCTGAAAGGTGGTTTTGTCAAAGTTTAGGTTGTGTCACATAGATTTAGCCTGCAAAAACCTAGAAATATACTCGAAGTATCCCAGCAAAGAAAATAAAATCCATTTTCCCAGTGAAAGGTGCATTTCTCCCCAGTCTCTGCAGGACCCTGAGCAGTGTATGGGGCTAAACAGTCTTTCATACTCCCCTGTCTTTCATGCTGTGGCACAGGCAAACCTACAGCATGACACAGGCTAGTGCAAGGCATGTTCTCATTATAAAATATTTGTAACCAAAATCCTTCTGCCAAAGTCTGTTTCCCAGGCAGCCTGTTCAAGGTAGCAGCTGGATAAAGGGCTCTGGCTTTATTTGCTTCAGGGTTAAACTGTATCATCTCTAGATAAAGAATTACACTGAGCGGAGGAGCCACGCTTAGCTAGGATCAGAACAAGCCATTTGTTTAAACAGCTTCTGAAGAAACAGAAATTGCACTTCATTTAGAGGAAAATCTAGTGCTTGTATAATCAGCTCGTGGTTGCCTGTGACTGCAGGGAATGTGGAAATGCAGCCTTCACTCAACCCCTGGCCAAGGACAAAGGAATACTTGGGCTGTTGGTAAGCAGAGTAAACAACATTTGTTCCCCAGTTGTCTGTTGCTTGGCAACCAAAGCTCCCTGTACAGTTTTAACTCATCAATGAGTTCTGCAAATGAGGAGGCATAATGATGCTCTCTTCAAAGCCTGTCTGAAGCTTCATCCCCATGGCAACCACCAGATCCTGCCTGACAAATTGATCGCCTGATTCTGTCTTCTTTAAAGGCTGCTTGTTTTTTTTACAGCTGTGCACTCTCTGAGCAGTAGTGTTCACACACAGAAAGGCAGCTCTGTCTGCACCTTCAGTTTTCCTGGCTCACATTAACACAAATTAAATACAGACCCAGAACTGACAACAGGCTTGATAAAAAATCCCAAAGGAAGCTTTCTGATGGGATGAGAGCATTAACGAATAGAATTTCCTTTGCACTAGTGAAAGGATGACCTTAGCTACCAATTGAGAGATCAGGGCTGGTCCTAGATGATATCAAGAAAATCACTCCATCCTATACTTCTTCTGTCACTGTAATGAAGCCATTTCTTAAAATTGCAGTGTTTTGGATATGACATTTCTCAAAAGAGATAAGCAACAGGACCAAAGTTTTTAAGAGAGGTTTAAGTGACACCCTAAATCCATAGAGACTTAAAATTATAGCCTTCTCTCTCCAAAATCTCTGAAAATACTCATCAGCTTGATTTACTTTATGGCACTACTGAATGTCCAGCCCCACTGAAAATCTAGCTCTACTTTTATGTGTCCAAATCTAGATTAATTTCTTGATGCCAAGATGGAAACCACAGCCTGAGCACTGCAGGACAAGCTAGAAGCATTGTGCTTCTTTGTTAGTCTGCTCTTTTGGTCAGTAGTCTAAAGCCAGCTATGCAGCAGGATGCAAAGGAGGAATAATGAAGGCAATGGAGAGAGGCTTGCAAAAATTCCTTTGCTGGAGGAAAGAAAATCTGGTCAGAAGGAAGGCACAAAATATACCAGCTGCCTGAAGCTGAATCTAGCCTAGAAGGGGTGAACCTGTAGGTTATTCTTTGAGTCTTTAATGACAAGAAACCAATATTCTAGAAAAGACCAAAGAAACTGTCCCAACAGGCAAGCTACAGATTTGCCCAAAGAAAGCAGCACTGAGTAATGAAAACTGCCATCTTTTTCATCACCCAGAACTGAGATTTGTTGAAGTAAGATTTTGATATAAATATCCAGCACCCTCAGCATGTACAGACAAGAGTGGACTCAAGATGGACTTGTGTGACCTTCACCACTGAATCACATGAGCCCAAGTTTCTCTGGAAGGTCTTTGTACCTGGGATGTGCAGTACTTCTCTCCTGGGAGATTTGGGAGGATATGCTTCCATCCAAGGAATTTCCAGGATGACATGCTGAAACAGAAGCCTTTGGAGGTACAGGATCTGGCTGCGTTGTCTCACAAACCACCTGCAGTCCCTTTGGATAGTTGTAAAAAAGAAAATAGGTATATAAAAATATCTATCTCTCCCGCATTCGTTTTATAACACCAATTGAGATTAGACATGACTTTTACTTATATAATAACACCATGGAAAAACTGATCAAGCCTGGGGCTTCTCTATACAAGGCATTGTACAAGCAAAGGGTACATTGTACATTGTACAGGGCTCTTGCCCAGGAGAATGATTTGGGATGGAAGGGACCTTAAATTCAAACTCCAGCCCTTCTGCAATATTCAAGAGCAGGCTTCCATCCTAAAAGACAGAATAAAGCCAAGGAGATCCAGACAGATATACCCCATACCCTTTGGCTCCACGGCAAACAAGCTGTGGAGAGCTGTGAGTAACTGTAATTTCTGGAGATGGAATACTTTAGAGTGGTAACTGCAATTTCTCTTTCAGTATTTATTCCCCCCTCCCTTAGCACCTTATTCAAGCCTGCCAAACCTTAGCGTAGAATTTACCTCAGTACGTCCACTGTCCAGATTAGGGGATTCACAAGCCACACTCTGATTGTTGGTGGGAGAACTTCTCTTGGCTGAGAAAAGAAGCCAAAGCAGGACACTTCAGGAAATGTCTCCTACAGCATAAAGTGCTTACTAAAAAGTATTATAATAAAAGGATAAACCAGAAAACAAAACCAGCATCTATCTCCTGCAAAATTCCTAGGCACTAGTCAAGTCATAAAAACAAAATAGGACCAGGTTAGTTTTTTCAGTTCTTTTCATTGAGTTGTTAGCAACACCATCTGCTAAAAATCTCTATTTCTTTAAAATTACATTTGAAAATAAATTTAATCCTAAATCTATTTGCCATCAACTGTGTTTTCCTGGGCAGATTAGTGCCTTCTATTATGGAGGTCTTCACTGTATTTGTACATATATGCAGCTCCTTTTCTAGGTTACATCACTCTGAGTGTATTGTGATTTCCAATTTCTCTTCCAAATGCCTTCAGCACAGGAAATACATGGATGTCACACAGAAAGTTTGATTTGTAATACTATAGCAGACCAAGGGCATACAGACTAGGATGACAAGTCTTGAAATCCTGTTGAAAGTTGTGCAGATATGACTTGGAATCAGACTGACTGCAAAACAAATATTGCAAAGCTTCGCCGTTAGATTTTTTTGATTTGCTATTTGAAGTAAAATTTAGATAAATTTGACTTTCTTTTTTCCCAGTTTGAGAAAATGCTAAGATAGCAGCATCTTCCTAAACATAAAATACCTGATTCCAACTAATATTTCTGTCCTGCTGAAAAAGATTTGAAAACATAATGGAGCATTTTCGTTCCAGACTTTACTCCTGAAACTACTTTTACGGATTTTCTAATCACACACAAAGCTATAGAAAAAAAATCCAATAGTCAAAGAAAAATTAGGACTAATTCCCTTTGTTAGTTCCAGGGCTGAAATATTATATTTTAATATATATATATTATATATAGTATTCAACTTATAGAATTTGTAGCAGAGGGATGAAGAGCAAAATGTCAAAGACTGTTTAAAAATCACTTGGAAGACCTGAATATTTTTAATTCTGGACTGTCCCAGTAGGTCTACAAAGTCTTCAGAACAAAATATGACATCCAAAACGATCTGTTATCAGGAAAATCTAATTTAGTGAATGACATTTTCACTATGGTGAAAATTACAGTTCCATGCTTTTGAGAACTGAAAGCAATGCTATAGCAGCATACCCCTCTCACTTTTAATTCACCACCTTGCAGGAATTATAAAAGACTATTGTCTAAAACGTAACAATAAAGAAGTTTTTTTAGGACTAGGCCAGACAAAAAGACTTGAAAGCCAAAGCCTTGGAAGCCTAAGCACCCAACTCCAGTCTCACTATGGCTGAAGCACAAAGGAAGAGCAATCCCTTCCAGTATACAAAAGTGAATTTACAACCTAGGCCTTCAGTAGACTCTCTTGAAACTATGTTTTCTAACTTCATAACATGCTGTAAATGAAATTTTAGATAGCAGAAGAACCACCTGTATGCTCCTCGTTGTTCATTTTTGTTCAGTGACAGTTTGGGAAAGATTTCCTCACTCATGTCAGGCTGCTGTGAGATACTGTCTTCGCCCTCCTTAGCAACTAAGGAAGATAAAGCTAACAGAAATTATATGAGGCTGACTGAAATTATAACTCTACTGAAAAGTTATTAGTTTCCTATTAATGTCCTATTTATATAAATTCCTATCCCACCTCCTATTTAATTATTATGCAAATGTCAGTTGACTCAGGGGAAACAACCTTAAACTACTCTGTGGTTCCTGCAGGATCAACATATTCCTTCATTTCCAACAGCTACAGAATGTAAGGGCAGCACCAGGCAAGCAAAGGGAAAGGTTTCCCAGATCTCAGGAGCTCCATTACCATGGCAAAGTAACAGACCTGTAACAATGTTCCTGATGGGTTTTACAAGGGCATTGAAGGCAGAGACTTCAGGCTGCCTGTGTTCCCACATGGGCTGCCAAATAACAAGGCCACTGGCCAACCGGAATGTCAGGTCAGACTCCTAAAGAGAAAAACAGAATGTTGTTTCTGCAAAGGCTGCCATTTCTCCAATGCACAGATAAATAAGTGATACCACATGCAGTTGTCCAGTGAGTATACACTAACTCAAGGGCTACTAATAATACCCAGCAGGCTCAATACATCTCAACAATGGCTATTAAAAAATCACAGGGAAATTTCAGTCAAAAAATATACAAAAATCTTTTTCAAATGAAGTTTCTATTCTAGTTAATGAATGCTCTTTTCCCCAAAATATTAAGCTGTAATAGAAAAGGCCATTCCTGTCACAAAGTATCTATTTTAATTATAGATAAACACTTTATGTTTTGTATTCAAACACAACTTTGGGATTTACATGCTAAGACTTGAACTCCCTCCCCAAAAGAATAAGAATGCTAAATATTAAAGCATTACCTAGAAATTGAGGAAACATATAACAGCTTACTAAGAAGTAGTGGTACACATTTCTGTTGTCATTAGCACTGTCAGTACCTGAACTCTGTCAATGCATAGACACACTCATACTCCTTGCAGCTGAAATCATATAAATTAGTACACAAGTAAATGTTAGCAGGATCAGGGTGCAGCTATGCACTCACTTGACCTGATGTCAGATCTACATTGGGAGACACAGATGTCAGCATAGGCCTGGCTATAACCATATGGCAAACAAACATGGTAACAACGGTGTAATTATAGGTGCACAACACTCTCCTATTGCCCCATATGCCTCAGCAGTTGGAATGGATGATGCAGACAGAGCTAAAGGAATGGCAGGAATCAACTACTTGTAACCCTTCAGCCCTTCTATTCCCTACCCTCTGTCAGTGCTCTCTCATCATTATCAACTCACAAGCTTGGCTTAGACTAAGCTTGGTTTTAATTACTGTTTTTTACCAATAACAACTTGCAAGGCTTTTAGACCTGGTAGCAGTAACATTGCATTTTCACTTTGCACTGCTAGCTTGTGGTGACGTGCCAACACTTCTACCTACAGCTATGCAGTTAAAAAATTGCGTGCATCCCCCAAAGCCTGATTTAAAAACATTTTGCTCAAGACACAAATCCTCCCAGAAGTTAGGAATTCAACAGTTTAGGTCTGTCTATGCAAACATGAGTCATCTTCCTTGAGCCCATGCACTACTTTGGCTGTCTGAGCAGCTAGAATCCTTCCCCTGGGACTTACAAGACACCAAGAGGACAAAGCTTACTTACTGAACCATTTACATGCTTCATTTAACTCCTTTCCTGCACTTTGTTTTCATGACAGAAATGTGCATGTTTTAATGCTTTTCAATGTTCATCACCACAGTATTGCAGAAATCTTGGAGATACTTGTTATTAAACTTGAGATACTGTTATTAACCCCATCTTGTTAACAACAGGACAGAAAGATTAATATAAAATACTGGACTCCAGTCTCTAATAGGCAAGGACTACCTGCAGTTTCATTAATTTATCCAAACAGCAGTCTGCATTTTTGTGGGTAGAGCTGGGAAGAATCCAGTATTTCTTCCTGTCCTGTCTCAGTAGCCTACAGAGATCTAGTGAACAAGTATGGAGGATTTGGTCTAAATAAATTAAACAGTACTGTACAGGAACTCTGTAGCAGAAGTAGAGAAATAATCTAGTTCTCCAGTCTTGCCTCCATCAAAAGATTATCCTTTATCTCCTGTTCCTTCCTACCTTCTTCAACGGTTGCAGCATAGAAAGGAGGATTAGAACAGATAGCCCCATCACTTAATGACTTTATAGTCCTTTTTTCAAGGACCTACTCTCTTCTGAGTCCTAGCTGGAAACATAAAGGCTAAATGGCAGCCTCCCAGAGGCAGGAGTGAGAGCATGCAGAAAATGTCTTTTCATCACATCACTCTGCAATGATGATGCACTGAGCATAAAATTAACAGAGGAACCACAGTAGGCCTGCAGATTCTTCACACTTCAGAACAAAGGAATGCTCCACTGCCACTGCCATGCTTGTAACACCATCCTGGTAATTAGCATCAAGATGATTAGTAATGACAACAACCAATCCCAGTGTCAGCCCCACAGTGGAATCCCTGAAAATCCAGTAAGGCTCTTCTGAGCAATGATTGAATATCACTGGAGCATGTTAAAGCTCATAACCCTTCCTGCAGTTTTCAGGATCCCAGTCTTTGCTACAGATCTTTGCTATTCCCAAAGGCTAAAATAACTCTGTTTGTTTGGTTGGTTTTTTTTTGATCCTGTGCCTGCCTGATGCTGAGGTGATTATTCACGTCACCAGAAGGATTTCTTCCCAGTGGCAGCAGTATTCTGCCAGCTTGGTAAAACATTTCTAGTGGTACCCCAGTGTGCACTGTAAGCTGAATTAAACAACAATCACAAAGGCAGAATGATTCCTTTCCCACTCAGAGCTGTCTCAAGACAAGAACCCCATCAATGTATCACTTACTTTGATCCTGTGGACGAGGGGAGCAAAGAGGAACACAAATAGCTCTACTGTGGCCATGGAATTCTGGAAGAACTTCCTTCTATTATTCTCCTCCTCATCAGTCATGGCACTGGGCCGGGGATGTCCTGGTGATCCTTGGTTTTCAGCCTGGTGGATAAAGGCACTACTGCTCCCTCCCCAGCTAGAGCCTCTGTCTCCTCCAAATCTGTCATTGCTGCAGTCCTGGGGAGCCTCCAGCAGCATCCAGTGAAGAGTGTGCAGAAGCTTTGTTTCAGCTACTCCAAGCTTATCCTGATGTCCTGTATGGAAAAATGCACCACAGCACCTCTCAGGTTTCCATTAACGACACTGGTGAGATTGTTTCAGAGTTGCACTGGAGGCTGGACATCCAACTCCCAGATAAGCATTTGAAAATTAAAATTCTACAATTAAAAGCACCAGCATTCTGGCTCATTATATTTGAAACCTCCTAAACCAGAAGCCTCCATCTATTATACAGTACTTAGAGTTCAGTCTCTGCAATGTCAGGTGCAGGGCATGGACAGCAGCATGGGCATAGAGTGGTCCAAAAAAAACAAACTCAACAGTGTAGTCTGCTTAGTAGTGTAAGACAAAATGTCAGTGAGCACTGCAAGGTGCTCAAGCTGTGTCTTGTTCATGCTCCCTACTGGCAAGTCTCAGGAAGCAAATTCCTGCTGAAATCACTGCTGAAATCAGTATAAAAGTAAGTAAAGTAAGTTGGATTTGGATCTGCCTCTCTGTTGTCTGATCAACACATGCACTGGTCTAAATAAAAAGAAAAACAGGAAGAAACCCCCCCCAAAACTGAAGATGTTAAAAGTTGTCCTGCTGCAACTGACGACTGCAGTATGCCTTGAAAGAAATACATATTCCTTCAAGGAATCCATGCCTGCTGGGGGCTAAAATAAGTTCTGTTACTGCTGGGAAATAACTAGCAAAATGTTATTGAACAGCTCCGACTCTTTAGCTCATCAGACCACTAACTCCACTTGGGAATCTTTCACAGCTTACCCTTATATAAATGAGAAAGGCAATCCCCGAAGAAAGTAACTTGGATTCTAAGTATTTAGAGCATGCTGGTACCCTGAGCAGCAATTTTAACTGATAGCTTCAGAAAAGGAGAACAAGCTCCCAGGAGCACTAACCCAGCTTGTTCCTGTTGGAGAGCAACGTTGCAGTGCAGTGCAGCACATGAGGGAGAGCAGCCTGGACAAGCTCCCAGCGAGAAATGCTCTGGATGGCTTCAGAGAGAGCTGGAGAAAGGCCATGCAGCTTGTTTTCTACCAACACTCTTTCAAAAGACTAAAAGGAAGAACAAAGAAAACAAGACGTGTCTATTTCTGCATATTCCTTCCAGTACATGAACATCCTCTTTTAAAAATCTCTATTCTCTAATTGTACAACTGAAGCAAATTTTATAATATCTGCCCTGAAAAATACAGACTCACCAGATACATGGACATACTTGACTAAGAAATGAACGGACCATGCAAAATATTTTCTGCAATATAAGAGAATTGAAGCAAGTATATTAGTAAGTGCTGACATCAAGCCAGACTTGCAGCTGTGCTGAGTTTAGGCAGTAATCCTGACTTATAGTTGTGCTGGGCATGCCAGTAATCCTGTTAGAAGTCACAGGAACCAGGACAGCCTGTATTTGTGGAGTTGGGTGCTGGATATTCTTAAACACACACGCTCTTTCAGTTTAGTGTAACATAAAGGGCAAACCACTAAAGGTATATGGGCCTTAGGAAATGTTTTCACACCCTGTCACAGAAAATTATTAGTGTACAAAATTTTTTGTCGAGCTATGATATAATGGTTTTGTGAACACTTACAGAACTGATGGCTGCAGCAAGTTCATTATTTCCACCTCAAGCAACACAAAATAAGGCTATCTGCCTCAAAATCCCTAAGGAAGCTCCTTATTGTTAGTTGCTCCAACTGTTTCAATGAACTGTTGCTCTGATCAGATACAAAGATCTCATTATAGGTCACACGTGCAGTTATATTCCTTCACTGAAGTACCTGTAGCAAAGATAATGATCCTGCATGTCCTTGCCATAAACCAGCTTAACCTCATGGTTACTTATTTGCTCACAAGCTTTTTCACCAATTTTATCAAGCTCTGGGCAAACAAGTAACTGTTGCCCAAAAGATTCTTCAAACGCCCTCACTCCAGATTCATAAAGCTTATTCTGCAACACTTGTCATATCAATTTTTCTCCTGTAAAATGGAGGGGGTGGTGGTAAGAATAGACTTAGTTACAAAGAAGAAGAGCAAAATGAGCATGTCAGAACCTGCTATCCTGAATGAGCAACCACTCCCGGGCATGGCATGGTTCCCTGGGGTACCAGGCACTCTCCTGCCTGTCCCAGCTGGGCACGTTTGTTCTCTCTGTTTGTGGCCCTGTTTGCTGGTGGGGCACACATGAGCTCAGGGTGCACTGTGCAAGCACAGGGCTGCACCACTGTAGCTTTACAGCATCCAGATCTGCTCTGGCCAGCACAGAGGCACAGAAATACACACCTATCCATCACAGAAGACTAAGACTATGCCAACAGACTGAACCCTGAAATATTAATAATAACCATCAGAGCTGCCTACCAATACCTTTCAAAAAGTGTGGAGAAGGCCACACTGCCCACGTACTAGAAACCCCAGGCTGCAGTCAGCAAATGTAATACACTTTTCTTATGGATCAATGGCTGAAATTGGAGGGCATGTGCTGTAATATGTGGAAAAAACATTGGCTTCCTGAGGATTAGTCAAAAGTCATGTGCCATCGATCACGTTATCAGCAATATGTGTTTCTCAGCATCAGGAATGGATAACCTGCCTATCAGGGAAGGGATGCTTCAGGTCACCCTCACAGTGATCTGCTGGGGGCCACAGTGTCTGAAAGGAAAACAGTCTCCTGCCATTCAATCCTATCAGTTAAGGAACGGGGGTCAGCTGATGCTTTGAAGGCCTGGACAGGACAGGGAGGAAAGTGCCCATCGTAAGGCCTGATTATTTTGTTCCAGCCAGGATTCACGGTAGGACAGAGAGCACATTAATATAAAGACAAGAAAGGTTTAGAATAAGTATCCCATCAAGGGTTTACTATTTAAAAAAGGGAGGAGCAAAGCAGAAAAGTATCCCCAGATGCAGAACAAGAGGTACATGTTTACAAATACCACAAAATTTGAAAGAGCCAGTGAAAAACAGGAGGTTTTACATATTTTTATCAAAAGGGGACAGAGACCACTCCTTAGTCATTGCTCCAGTCACACACTCTTATTTCCACTCATGCATCAGCTTGGGGCTCACTGAATCTGTCATTCAACCAAGCCAAGCCAAAAGGAAGGTCAGTACAGAGTTAAGTAGTTCCTACCAGGTTGTCCTGGGTTGGCCATATGACCTGTTTGTATCCCCAATCGCCCTCTTGCTTATCCTGGACATTAAGTTCTGCAGCTTTAAGTTGGTCCCAGAAAGACAGAGAGAGTGAAAGTGGAGGAAAAAAACCCCACTCGCCATCTGTCTGCAGGATACCCTTACTCCTACGAACCAAGGCTGCATTCCAGCGGACAGCGTTATCTCTTTTCTGTTTTCTTTTCTTTTTTTTTTTTTACTCTCTCTCTGGTGTGGGTGCTGGAAGAGTTCACAGCGGAGGGTTTTTCCTCGGATTTTTCCCGGCTTTTTGCAGGGAGAGATTTTGTTTCTTTTGCTGAGTATTTTTTCCTTTTTTCCTCTTCCTGGGACTGGCTGGCATCGCGTGGGCCCAGGACACCAGGGAACCCCCGGGCCCCCCCTCGCCGACTCCTACAGCCGGGCCCGGCAATCGGCCCCCCCCCTCCCCCCACTGGAGAACTGAACCGGACTCAGACGGACTCTAAATCTACCATCTCTTCAGAGGAAGGAGAGGTTTCATTGCTTTCATATTATCCAAATTTTTCCTATACTTGTGAATATTCTATTTGTTAAATAAATAGTTTTTTCCACTTTTCTCTAAGGAAATTCTTCCCGGACCTGTAGGGGGAGGGGTGATTGGAATCGGCTCTTGCTAGAGGAGACCCCCCAGAGGTTTCCTCCTAAATATTTGCCCTAAACCAGGAATTAGCTCACCAAAAGGCCTGCCAAGCACCAGTGCTGACCAAGGCCTATTGAATTCAATTTTCTCACCTTCAGTACAAAAGCCAAACCATAAGCTCACACTTTAATAGAGTTGATAAAGCTATTCAGTTTGTAGGGCAAGGGGAGAAAAAAAAATCACTGGGAGCACCAAAACTATTCTGAAGTGTGATAGAAGACACATTTCTGCTCCCTGGCTTTCCATTTAAGGTCTTATTCCTGGGTACTTCAATGGCATCAGGCAGAAAGTTCCCCAGAAATTGCCTTCTGCAAGCTCTGACCCACAGTCTGCATGCTTTAGAAACTCAAGAGGGCAGATAAGGAGTTTGCAATTATATCTTTAGATAAGGCTTGTATTTATCACACCATTTTGGGCTGCTGAGCCCTTGTGAAGATTTCCCTACGTGGTAACCCACTGCATTCTTCTGTTCTTTCCTGGCCTGAGCAGAAAGTGAAATATTTCTGTACTACAGTGAAAGTTTAGCTTCTGGAATAGCTGATGTGATCACAAGCATCTGAGACAGAAGTACCATCTGCTGCCAGAAAAATGCAAACACAAAAGCTGCTGCATGGAAAGCACTGAATGTCCATGGCTGCTACAGGCACTGCTGGGACAAATCTGCTGCTGTGGAGGTACTGTCAGCACACCCAGTAATTGGCACTAAGCCTCACTCTGATTACTGTCACAAGCAAACCAACAGGAACATGCAGTTCTTTGGACAAGCATTCCTGTGGAATTTGCCTGGAGTTCTCCATAAAGGTGCAGCTTCTGTCTCTGCCAGACACTCTGCATGCCAGGTGCTGTGTTGCTCCTGGAGAGTCTCCTTTTCAGAGTGCTATGGCTCTATTCTTCCAGGACCTGCTATAGGGAATAAATAGACACTGAGACAGAACACCTAATTTTGGCCCTGCATGAACTAAGCAACTGCTGCTACAGCTGAGAGGAGCTCCATGCTTAAATAAGAAGGCTGAATGAAAATGTCTAAATAAGCTCCCTGTGAGTCAGAAGACAGATACTGTCATGCTATGGGTATGTCTAGAGCCACAGCCTCAGGGCTCAGGGCTGCAGCTTGGCTAAGAAAACAACTACCTACTTCTAGCAGGCTTGTTCCTGCCTGCAACACTCAGATAAAGGCAGATAAAGAACATCTGCCAAGGGACACTGAGGGAAGCGAGTGCCTTGGCTGGAGGAACAGTCCCTTTCAGCAGTGCTGGGTGTGTGTTCAGCTCCCTCAGGACCAATTACACAAGCATTTTTCCTTTTAGCCTAGTGGTGACAGCTGTTTTCACAGGGAGTGGTGGCCAGCCTTGTCTGGCTGCCTTCCCACTGCTGCTGCTCTCCTTTTACCTTCATCTCCACCAGGAACCAAAGGTGCTGCCAAATACCTTGTGACCATCACCAGCCTGTGTGTCACTGTCTGCTCTGTCCTCTACTTCTTCAGAATATCTGTTCCCATTCCAGCAGCATTCTGGCTGGGCTTTGTCACGGTTTCCTAAACAGCTTTGCTTGAGCTACATGAACTTCCCCTTCTCTAAGCCCAGGGAGCTGTATGTGCAGTGAATTGCATAAGGCAGGAAGAGGTCAGCCAGGGGTGGACAGAGAGTGCCCAGAGGTTCCCAGAGTTTGCCAGGGTTTCCCAGAGGTTACCTTGGGAAGCTCAGCACCTCCTTACATCCTCTCAGGAGTGCCAGCGACTGTCCCTACAGGATTGCCCAGTGCAGGTGCAGAAGGGCCGTGGCAGAAACACAGAGAATGTTCAGTGCTTCTTGACCTGGACTTGTGCACTTGGAGAGGACCTTACACAGCCCTGTCCTTCCAAGCTCAGAATGCATCATGGAGGAAAGGCCACTGCCGAAGTCACTTCAGACTGACTGGAGAAAGCACTGTCAGTCTGGCAGGTCCACTGAGCAAGGAAGAGTTCCTAAAAAGATCTGGGAACCAGGAGTTCCTAGCCCAAGGCATGGTAAGACTCCATTGTTTACTAAATACAGCAACAGTATAAACATTCACAAGGAATGAAACACAGATGCCAGAAAGTTTACTTACAGAAATTCAGGTTTCTGCAACCATGCCCTTTGGCTGGATAAAATAAAGGTGCCCTCTTTCTGAACTTTGTTCTGTATCTTATCTTTAATTTTTCATAATAACAAAACACGTAATGAAAATTAAAACAAAACAAAACAAAACAAAAAACAAACAACAAACCCAAAACAAAACCAAAAAAAAGAAAAGAGGGAAATTTTGAATTTGCAGAATCCTCCAGGAAACATTTGAGTTCTTCCATGGCCAATACAAACCAGAGTAGAGGAATTTAAGCATGTCTTTGAGTTCCTTATCATCATCCCAAAAATGCATTTGTTTTGTACAGCACTTACATGCATCCCTTTGGGGTCATTTAGAGCTTTGACTCTTGCACATTAGGAATGGCATCGTGTCAGGGTAGAGGAAATTCAGAATGGGCAGGACGAAGAGCATTAAATTCATACTGAGTAGCAAATATATTTATATGTCATATGGCAATGTATGGGGGGAGGGTTTTTATCTTCAGCTTAAAGGCTATTATTCATAAACCAACTGAAGTAAGTGTGATGGTTCAGGTAAAGAGAACAATGCAATGAAAGGGCCATTTTTCCCCTCAAGCATTATGGTATAAAGCAAAGCTCAAAGAAGCAATGCAATATGCTCTTGCAGACCAGATGCTGCACTCACTGAATCTCAGTCTCCAAGTTCTGCTTCCTCAATGCACAATATGCAGCAAATTCTACTGCAGCAAGTTTAGAGCCAAGAATAATAATAGAATACTGCACAATGTTGTGTCATATGCATTGCCAGACAGCCTATAGACATGCCTTCAACAATTCTGGATAGAGAATTATAAAAGGATTGATCATGTAACAGGTGCACAGTATTTTTAGGCACAATAATCAATACAGGGGTGTTAGAGAGTCAGCAGGAGGTTCCAGAAGACAAGTCAAGACCTGTAAAGTTCCAGAAACTCTGTCTCTCCCATGCACTGAGCACTCTGCTGCCCCACTGGGTAACCAGAAGCAGTGCTGATGTGGGCAGGCATTCCTGTGCACCAGCAGGTAGAGGGATGGATGAAGCAGAAGGCAGCAATTGTGTCAATTCAGGCTGTAACCCACAAATTTATCAAAACTAAGTTCCATCTTTGAAAATTTTCTACCATAATTTAATCATTATGTTAAAAACTGGAGAAGAATCAAGTTCTTCATCCAAGAGGTGGAAATCTATTGGATCTTAATGGCATGCCTTTTTTCAGGGCTCCCTTTCCCTAGGCTGAAGCATGTGGTTTACGTTGTCTTGCATTTTAGGGATT
Organism: Petroica traversi; assembly: GCA_025920805.1. Classification (NCBI taxonomy): domain Eukaryota; kingdom Metazoa; phylum Chordata; class Aves; order Passeriformes; family Petroicidae; genus Petroica; species Petroica traversi. The sequence goes on along the minus strand of JAHLSL010000076.1, from coordinate 1,649,220 downwards.
TTTGGGGTGCAGGTTGTTTTTTACACTTAGTAAATTCCGGTATGTGCTCACAGAATAAAAAAGGTGCTTTGGAATCAGCCTCAGGCACCTGATGCCAGCAGCACCACAGGGAGCAAAGGAAGCCAGAGACAGAAGGTACATCACAAAGAAGGCACAGAGAAGGAAGCTCTGTCCCTCTGCCCACAGATGAAGCCACAGGCTCAGATGGGAGGTGCTCCAAGGCACGGCTGCTGCACTCTGCTGAGGCTCCTGGTAAAGGACACAACAGGCTCCATTTTCCAGCCCCTCAACAACCAGGAACTCTCAGTGGGCATTAACCAGTGATGATGCTGTTTGCTGCATGTGCTAGAACTGAACATTTTACTCACCAATACACTAAGCCAGCACTCCTCTATCCCTGTTTGGTATCTAGCAAAAACCCTGAAAAATTTATGGATTTCTTAGAAGAAAATGACTCAGCAACAGATAAAGCTTCTCCAGCCTAATGTCTTATGAGAAGGAAGTCAGAAAATTGCTGCAGAGCAACCTAAGAACTTTAAACGGTTAAGATACATGTCCAGACCAAATTTTTCCACTCTATCAAGTTCAGCTGCAACTGACTAATGTACTTTAAGCAATCCAAAGACCAGTAACCATTCAAGGAATTCTGAAATTCTCTAGATATCCATCTTATTTGAACTTTCTTCATTTCCTCCCTTTTTCCTCCTTTTTGGCAGTAACTTGAGGCTTTATTTGAAGTACTTTTAGAAATGAGAGTTATTTGTATCTGCCTCTCTCAATCATTCAGACAAGATATGCTCCCTCTAATTTTCAGCAGAAGTGTTTTCCATCTTGCACAATGGTAAAATATTGCTCAAAGCCAGTTAGTATTGTTTAGATTTCCCATATTAAAAGCTTGAAAAACCTTCAGCAATCACAAACTGAAATGCCATCAATCTCATGCAAAAGCAATCCACACAAGATGAACTGCAAGGTTAGACCCAGATTGTCATAGCTCAGTTTGTCTATGTCATCATTTATTTAATTACCATGGTGTTACTAGTGAATTACTTACTACTAATATCTAAATAAATTCTTTTTGTTGTGTCTAAAGATGGCCATGATATGCAAGTTCTCTAGATGGAAAAAAATTCAAATCCTTCATGTGACAAAAGTACAAAATGAAGCTGAATGGACTAAATCCACCTGTGGTGTAAGCAGAAAACCTTGCTGATCAGCCACTATGGTCAGATTGATCTGCATGAAAAGTTAGTTACTAGCAAGAGTAGAAAAACTGACACATGTACATACCACACAGGAAGCCTCATATTGTTTCCCCAGTTTAGGTCTTAAAAATGCACTGAAAGGAAGGAGAAGAAGCATTAGAGACCCAGTACATCAAAGAGTATTTTTCTTAGTTATTTTTAGGATTTTTCTCATGTCAGAAGGTTGTTGCAAGGCTGAGAAACTTAATGTAAAGGAAGACATAAGCCAAAACTATGTTCAGATACCTGTTGATGAGGTCTGATAAACGCTGTTATCTTTTCCAGAAGAAAAAGTGCCCACCCCAATACATCAAGAGATATTTAATTCAGCCCACAAGCTCCCAGGAATAAAATCTTCCATCAGACAATTTTCAGCCATTTTACCTCTGTTAAAGATTTTCAGCATATTCTGTTTAAAATTTGTTAAATATTACTAAACTTCATCTTGCCTCTATTTTAAGCCAGAGATCAACTTGCCAGCTCTGTATTAAATATTTTTCTTCACAGCTGCTGATGTGGAAGGCTTATGGTGAAGTGCAGGCCTGTATGCTGCATGCAGAGAACACCCACCCTCTGCTATCATTCTCCTCCGGAATGAGATCAGAGTAAATATTAAAAAAATAATCAGGTCACCTTACTGCAGATTGTTTGGTTCGGGTTTGTTTTGTTTTGTTTTCTTATTTTATTTTGAAGGACGTTGACTGTGGCATAAGGGGATTTTGTGACCGAGGCCTTAAATCAGAGCCACAACCTTCAAATCTTCCAACCTCCCCCACTGCCCCCACGATGTTTTCAGTTTAGAATTCTGTTAGGGCAGGAGACTGACAGGATTCACAGGGACTGTAAAGCACTAGCCATACATTCAGCTGGTCCCTCCCACATCTCCAACCCCTCACTCTCCGGTCCTGTGCAATAGGGTGAGACTTTGACATATCTGTTTGCATGTTGACCCCTCAAAGCATAGATTACACTTCCAGGACGGCTGCAAATACAGAGAGAAGCAAAGCTGCAGGTCTGGTGCAGCACTGACGCTTCTGGTACAAGGGCCCCATGAGTTCTCTTAAAAGATGGGGGATGGGGGGTGGGATGGACGGGATGTGGAGCATGGGACAGGGGAAGAAGGGAAAGGTGCACAGAGAAACACAGACATGGATGGTTTAAAGTCAAATCAAAACGCTGCCTGGGACTGCTACTACGTTAAGCTGCCCTGAGACCTCCTCCCATACCCGATACACATAAATTGCTCTATACTGAGTGCAAAAACTGTTTTTTTTTTCACGCCTTCATGATGCAGCTGCAGTAATAACTGCATCCTCCCCGGCACAGGGCAGCAGCTGCCCCCGCCCCCTCCGCACCTCCACTGCCCTGTTGCAGCTGCATCCCAAGCGCCCTGCTCTTACCTGGTCTGCCTCCATAGGAAGGTCTGGATGGGCAGGGGGATGCCACGGCCACTCTCCTGCTCCTGGCCCTCGGAGCTTTTCCTTTTCACCATGATGCCGACGGCAGCAGCTGCAGCCTCAGCAGAGGCGCCAGCCGGGCTCTCCCATGGCCGCCTCCCGCCCTCCGCAACTCCTCACCCTTTGCCCTCCATTCCCGCAGCCCTCCCGCAACTCCGCCGGTGCAAAATGGCTGCAAAGGCAGGGAGGAAATTGGGGGGAGCGAAGATGTCCGCGTCCTTCAGCTTCCTCCCTGCCTTCAGCACCTCCCTTTGGACAGCTCCCGCTGCCCGGAGCCCCGAGCGGGCGGGGATGGGGGGAGGCACCGCCCGCCAAACTTCCCGCACCGCGCCGGGAGCAGCGAACGGACAGAGATCATACACAAACAGCGAGCAGCGGACAGCAAACACTAACCCCGCAGCAACAGGGCTGCTGCTGCCGCCTCGGGAGAGCGACTGCAAATCTCTGCACCCCTTCCTTTACCCCTCCTCCCTTCCCCAGCCCGCTGTCTCTTCCTTTCCTTTCCTCTTTCCTTTCCTTTCCTCTTTCCTTTCCTTTCCTCTTTCCTTTCCTTTCCTCTTTCCTTTCCTTTCCTTTCCTTTCCTTTCCTTTCCTTTCCTTTCCTTTCCTTTCCTTTCCTTTCCTTTCCTTTCCTTTCCTTTCCTT